>VMDO01002103.1:0-126290 GCA_007922755.1 Pedetes capensis
ATCATCTCCCGATGACTTAGAATGCCTAATGTGATGTAAATGCTTTCTAAATAGCTGTTATACTGAATCATTTAGGGAATAATGACAAGGGAAAATGTCTGTATATGTTCATTACAGATACAATTTTTTCAAATTTTTTTATCTGTGGTTTGTTGAATCTATGAATACAGAATCCTCTGTTACAGAGGACCAAATATATGCACATAGAACATATATCCATATGTCACAGGAATTTAGAATTATAGTCATATATAAATTTATTGCATATGTAAATCTTTAAAGAAATATTAAATTTTTATTAACTTAAATTTTTAACCTGAATTTTTTTAATTTATAAATAAGTTGTAAAATGTTTATTGGAAAGATATGTTTACAAACAGGATAAAAATACGTTCCCATATCAAAATATTGTGGTTGATTCCAGGTATTCAGATTATAAGTGATTTATTATTTGTGTCTTACTGTATTTTCTCCCTTTTCTAAGCTGCCCAGGTGTTATTCTTTTTAAAAAGGTGTACCTTTTTGGTCTGTGGTGTCCTTTCTCCTCCCCTGTGGATGATGGGGACAGATGTTCTCCTTTAGAACAGACCCACAGAAGCTGCCAGGATACAGACTATGTCCTCAGCGCCTGGCAAAGACTGAGGCTAATGGCCCCAGGCTGCACTTGAAGCATTAACACCACATGGAGCTGAGGATGCACCCGGAAATCCATCCAGGAACAGCCCATCCATCTCCTGCTCTGTGGGAATCAACATCAGTGAATCCCTCCACCTGGGACTCAACTAGTCCCTCTACCCCCGAAAGGCCACGACACCCAGCCAACTTGTGCCATCACCAAAGTCTATACAAGAGCCATCTGACCCTTAAATGCAGCCTACGAATTGTTTTGTTTGAAAGACATACTGCCTCATGGACACTAAATTAAAACACACAATTAGATTTCCATTAAGTTACAGCAAATTCTGCTGAATTGATCTAATCAGCCTCCATCCCTCTATGACATCATTCTTTAAAGGCTTGGCTTGAACATAAATACTTAATGTAATAAATACAGTCTGAAATATTTGATCTCCTCGGCAATTTAATTGATCTACTACAGAGACTGACAGGAAAAATTAAGTTAGCTCTGTCTCGTCTCTGCCAATAGCACATTTTCATCATAAAGGGCATGAGATCTGATGTGGGGGCCGGCCATGCCATGGTGCACTGTTTCCTGGAGGAACATCCTGGTTGAACATAAGAGTTGAACAAGAAAACAAATGCATAAACTTAAGAGACATTTTACACCAATACCATAGTCCATTTCTTTTTGCTTTGTAATAAAACAAATAGATAAATATGCATATTTTTGAGTCACAAAGCCAGTTTCTCAGACAAGGAGAGTCTAACGTGACTGCTGCTCGATGCCCACAATAGTTAAAGCTTATTTTAGCTGCTGTGGCCAAGTGTGCTCATAATAATCAAATGCACTGAAAAGCCAAATTCACCCCTAGACCCATTGTCTTCTGCCACAGACCCCCCAAGTGCTTGTCCCTATTCGTAGTTCATGGCTTTTAGGCCTTTTCACCATGAGTTATGTGTGTTTTGTACCCATTTCACCTCCAAACTTGCTATAAACTCCCATTCCAAACCCCACTCCCATGCCCCTAATCCTATATCCAAATTTTCCCACTTTGATACAAAGAAAATATTCAGTGAGTATTTGGGCCAGGGAGGGAGGGAAGGAGAAACTGTCCTTCCTGATCATGTTGACATATTTTAGTTCCTCAAAATTTCCATTTTCCAGGTTCCATGCTTCCTCAATACCCATGGAAAGAAAAACTGTGATCATGGCAAAGTTACCTAATCTGATGAACACTGAAATCGTCAACCTAATTTGGCAGGATCTTTTAGTGGTGTTACCCTAAATCTCACCCCTGCCTCGGTCCTACTTACTACATGTAAATTCACTGTCTTGATATTCACATCTTCACTCAGCAGGCCCTCACTGATGGGGGCTCATTCTGCTGGCCAGCCAGCAAGGGCTTTGTGCTGTGATGCATCTCAAGGCCACTGCGGTTGTCCTATTTCTGCTTGGATGTCTTTGCAGAGTCAGACCAATAATGTGAGCAGCCCCTAGATCCAAGGACCCTCAACACAATCAGAGCAGCTTCAGGGATTGGCATCCTGGGAAAGCCAGAACTCTGCCTGGGCCATGATGCTTCTCCTGCTGCCTCCCCCTGCCGCAGCACCAGCCCAAAGCCCTCTGCTCAGCTCCTTGGACTCCAGGGTCCCATTGATTAGCAGGAAGGGCAAACCCATCAACACTCATAGGAAACAACTTCCAGAAAAGGAGCTGCAGCTTCTCAAGCCAGAGAATGACAGTAGGTGCCTGTCAATGGATCAGAATCAATATGGGGGCCTGGGAGCTGGGAGGGAGTTGCCTGGGTTGCTGACAGATGTGCTGTGTAACTGTGGGCAGCCCTATCTCTTCTCTGGACCTCAGTTTCCCCCACTGTAGCCTGTAGAGATGGAGGTTCCTTACAAATTATGAGTGCTGGTTTCTCCATTCCTCTATAGTTGGTATCTCAAATGTCCCCCAAAATCCATGTGTTGAAGGTTAGCTCCCAGCCTGTGGCACTGTTGGGAGATGGTGGAGCCTTTAAAAGGAGGGATCTAATGAAAGGAAGTTAGGTCACTGGGGGCGTGACCTTGAAGGAGATATTGAGACTTGGCCCCTCCTCTTCCTCTCACTTTGCTTTGCAGCCACCACAAAGTAAACCGGCCCCCTCTGCCATGTACTCCCATCATGATGCAGCCATGAGCCCAAAGCAATGGGGCCAAGCAACCATGGACTGGAATCTCAGGAACTATGACCGACTATGACCTTTCCTCCTTTTAAGTTGAAACACTCTGGGATTTTATCACAATAACAGAAAGCTGACCAACATACTCTTGGCTAGGCATGGAAGGTGCTAGGGCTGACCCATCACTTTCCCTGAGGAATGACCAAGTTCTGTGCCTCAAGTTCCCTGCTCCCCAAACACCTGCACATTCACAAGCAAGCAGGGGCCCTTCAGGACAGTGCTAATTTCCTGGAGCGCCATGTACCACCCACACACCTGAACCTCAACTGTTGCACCCTGGAGGCCAGGAGGCCCTTCCTTCCAGAGCAAATGCCAGCAGGATGCATGGTCTCCTTTCATGAAAATCCAAACCTAAGCACCAATCAGATCTCAAGTCACCTCTTGGCCTCATCACTGGAACCCTAACAGCAACTGCCAGCACTCACTGGACTCCTGGAGGTGCCATGCCCAAGTACATGCCTACTGACCACAGCACTACTGTGTGAGACCATACGACCTTCATGTCCCAGGAGAGGAGCCTGGTATCTGCCTTAAGGTGACCCAGTGATGAGGGCGGGCAGCACCGCCAGGCTCTATGCATTATGTATGCCTCCTCTCTGCCTGGATGCCTTGCCACTGGGCCACCTCAGTCCTACACAGCAAGAGTCCCTCCCTTCTCTGCATGCCGCACACTTTTCCTGGCCTGGTTTGCCTCTGCGAGAGCCTATAACTTATCACCTGGTTCACAGTTCATGGTCAATCTGCCTGTGTCTCCCAGCCAGCCCAGGGCCCACCAGCCACTTGGGGCAGGGTGTGTCTAACCCATTGCCGGACGTTCTGCCTCCGGGGCAGTCTGTGATGTGCCGTGGATGCTGAGTGTTGAACAAGAAAGCCCAGTGGTTCTGGGGCTCACAGATGGGCAGCCATGCAGGTGTAAGCCAAAGTCAGAATCCCTGGATTCTCCCATGGGGCCTTTCTGCCAGGCCTAGAGCAGCATAACCTGCTCTCCATCTGTATCCAAACTTTATTATCTTTCACTCTGCTCAGACTCTGTGCCAGGAGCAGGGGTGAGTGGCTTGGAAGGATCTAGAGGCAAATCAGATATGGCCAGCACCCTTAAAATATGTACAGTCAGGATTTGGAAGTAAGGTAGGTTCAAAATAAAACATCCCAACTCAGGTCATGAGGTCAGCCTATCCTTGATAAGAGACTTGAGCATCCATAGATTTTGGTGTCTGCAGGGGATGCTAGAATCAATCCCCCTCAAATACCAAAGAATAACTGTACTAATATTTGGGGCAATCACAGTTAAGTAAAATCATACCGAAACCTGGGTCAGAGATCCTAAGAAAAGAAAATCACAGGGCAATCTCCTTATGATCCTAAAAATAAGAACCCTAAAGAAAATATTAGCTAGCCAAATCCAACAGTCTATAAAAAGGATAACATGTCACATTTCATTTGGGTTTATTTCAGGAATGTGCAATTGGTTTAACATTTTAAAAATCCTCCAATATAATCCATCATATTAAGATATTTAGAAAGAAAAATCACACAATCATCTCAACAGCTGTAGAAAAAGTGTTAGGTGAAACTCAGCAGCCGTTCATAGTCATGATTTTCAAAATAAGAAAACCAGGAAAAGAAGGTAGCCCCACTTGATAAAGAATTTCTTAAAAAAAAAACAAAGACAAGGCAGGTGCCATAGCTTATGCTCTATATTCCCAGCATTCAGGGGACTGAGGCAAAAGGATCTCAAGTTCCAGGCCAGCCTGGGTTACACAGAGAGACTCTGTCTCAAAAAATCAAGGACTGAGGATACTGTTCAGTGGTAGTGTACTTGCCTACCATATCCATGGCCCTGGGTTCAATCCCCAGAACTGCAAAATAAATAAATAATAAAGACAATAATTGTGACTGTGAGACCCTAAGAGCTTTTCCAAATCAAGGACAAGGTAAAGATAGGCCATATCAGTGTGGACACACATGGCATATTATATAGCTCCATTCACCTGAAATGTCTGCAATAGCAACAGAAAAAGGTCCACCATCTAAAGAAACAGTAGATTCATGATTGCGCAGGGCTGGGGATCTTGAAGGAAGTAGGAAATGACTGCCAACGGTTAAAGGGTGATGAAAATGTTCCACAATTGATTGCAACGATTGTTGTACGACTCCATAAATATCCTAAAAACATTGAATTGTATAATTTAATGGATGAATTGCACAATATGTTAATTATAGCTCAATAAAACTTTCTTAAAAATAGAATAAGAAAACATGGTAGTGCATGCTTATAATCCCAGAGACTCGGGAGGCAGAGGCAGGAGGATCACAAATTCAAGGCCAAAGGCAGCCTGCATAACTTAGCAAGACCCTGTCTCAAGACGAAAAAATAAAAAAGGTGTTAGGGTGAATCTCAGTGGTAGAGTGCTTGCTTGCAAAATGTGCACAAGGCCCTGGGTTCAGCCTCCCAGCACCAAAAAAAAAAAAAAAAAAAAAAAAACTAAAATAAGTCAAGGATGCCTGTCATTATCACTTCTATTCAAGACTACTCAGGAGGCAGTGGCAGGAGGATCACTTGAGCCCAGGAATTCAAGGTCAGTCTGGGCAACATAGCAAGACTCCAATTCAAAGATAAAATAAAATAAAACAAATAAGATAAAATAAATAAAACAAAATATTATACTAGGAGTTCTAACCAGCAAAGCCAGACAAGAAGAAAGAAAAATCAAAAAGGATATGATTCTGAAAGAAGAAACATTCTTTATTGACAAGACATGCTCATGTATAGACTATCATAAAGATTCTACATCTATACCTAATTCCATGGATAAATCTCACTAACATAGTGCTGAGCCAAAGAAACCAGACAGGACACAAAACAATACACACTGTGTGATTCCATTCATATGGTCATGTGTCACTTACAATGGGGATACATAATTAGAAACGCATTGTTAAGCAGCTTTATCCCTGGGTTATCATCTTATTGGGTACTCATACAAACTATCCCTATGATATTACTAAGCCATATACTGGTAGTTTTATGAGATCACTGGTGTATATATCCTCTGACCAAATGTTTTGAGATGAATGAATGTACACATATTCATAAAGTTTTAAAAAGTCAAGACTACAGTGTTTCAGAATGCCTACTTGAGTAAGAAAGCTACCTCACCATCAAAATCAGCAGAGTGAGCCAGGCTCTGTGGTACACACCTGTAATCCCATTGACTCAGGAGGCTGAGGCAGGAGGATCTCTAGTTTGAGGTCAGATGCAGCCTGAAAAACTTAGCAAGACCCTGTCTCAAAATAAAAAAAGGTAAAAAAGGGGTTGGGGTGCAGCTCAATAGTAGAGCACTTGCCTAACATGTGCGAGGCCCTGGGTTCAACTCCCAGTACTGGAAAAAAAAAATCAGCAATATGGTTGCATTTAGGAGGAATCAAGGTGATCCGAATGGAACAAAACCTTTGGAGACAAGGCTCCCAAGGCAAACAACATGGTAACACTGGTGCCCAAAATTACTCATGAAGCCCTAGACACATTTTATAAATTTTTCTAATGACTATTGTATTTCACAGCAAAATGGCTACCATATATGTGTGTATGTGTGTGTGTGTGTGTGTGTGTGTGTGTGTATGTATATATATATATTTACTTTTTTATTTTTTTAATTAATTAATTTATTTATTTATTTATTTTTTATTTTTTTTTGGTTTTTCAAGTTAGGGTCTTGCTGTATTGCCTAGGCAGGAGGAACTCACTATCCTCCTGCCTCAGACACCCACGTGCTACATGGACCACCATGCTTGGCTTTAAAAATTATTTTTAAAAATTGACTTCTTTTTTTTTCCAATTCACAATACAAAAGAAAAAGCAATTGAAGAGGAATGTGGGGATACATTTAGGGCCTCAGAGGAGAAAGAGGCCCCCTCTGATTCTGAGTTTCTGTGGACAAAAGTTGCCTGGCCAAGACTGGCCAGTACAGGCCTTTCCGTCTCAGGGGCTGGGAGCTTCAGCTTTCCTTGGGAGGCAAAGGTGGGCAGAGCATGTTTGTGACTTGTCCTCAGGAAGGCCATGGCTGGAGCCTTTCCCAGCACTGCCTACTGCCTCCCTCATCCTCACACGTGTAATGCAAGACTGGGACTGCTACTCCAGGTGTTAGCATCTTTTGAGCAACTACTGTGTGCAAGCTTGGCCGAAGGGAGGCATCTACCACGCCTCCTTCTTTTCTTATAGGCTCCCAGGCCTCAGCCTGGCAGGTGAGGCCAGGATTCCAGCTGCATCCTGTCTGTCCCCAGCCTCCTCTTAGTCAGGCCTCACGTGGCTCAACTGGGGCCAACTCACCTCTCTGGCAAGAGATGCAGAAAGGGGGAAAAAGGAGTCAGACCTCACTGCAGTGCTCTGCTGCTGTCTCTGGTCTCAGGCCTAACTCCCTACCAGGGCCAGAGCGTGCATCCTGGAGCCAAAGCCAGGGGGCTGCTTCCTCCTATTTGGGAAGGTCAGCTGGGATGCCGTGGCCCAGCTGGCTGCCCAGCCCAGTACAGGAGAGGCTGCGACTCCCACCTCCCACGGCGTGTGCACACAGTGAGTTATGAAAGCTCTCACCCGGCAGCAGTAATTATTTTCTACCTCACACCCCTCTTTTCAAGCACAGGTTAGAAGCAGCCGGCTAAGTGCCTCAGAAGCCCGATCCTCCACTGCCCAGAGCTCTGCAGCCCCAGCCCTGCCTGGCCAGCCTGTGGCCACCACTTCCCCAGAACAAACCCAAGCACCTCCCTGCCCATTAATAACCTCCTCTGCATTAATGAATTGTGATCTGAAAGCTGGCCATTAAGGCTACACAGGAAAATTTTGAGTGTGGCCTCTCTGCACACCCATTATTGCTATGCAAATGCTCCCTGCATGGGGCAGAGTCCTGCTGCCTTCTTGTCTGAGTTTCTATGCAACACTCACCCTGTGTGTCCTGCCAGCCTGCCTGGCCTGGGTGATTCCTCTGGGCCCATCTTAGAGGCAACGCACATCACCACCATAGGAAGCCTCAGGCAGCCCTGACCAGGAAACGCAAAGAGGAACGGGAAGGACCTTCAACACTGCCAAAATTTGGAATCATGAGGGTTATAAGGGAATAGTGAATTTGAGGAGTAGTAAAGTTCAGGGGGGCTGGGATTTAGCTCAGTTGGTAGAGCGCTGCTCTGCTGTCTCTGAGGTCACGAGTTCGATTCTCAGCACCACAAAAATGGGAGAAGGACATGGCAATCCACTCCCCAGGCAATCCCAAAATAATCAGCCATTGAAAATCCCATGAGGGTCGCTATGAGTTGGGCACAACTCGACAGCACCTAACAACAACAACAAAGTTCAGGGAGATGGGAGAAGTTTGGAAGGAATAGACATTTCTGTGGGGCCTTGATGGGTGCATGGAACCCAGGCACGGAAGCAGAGGTGGGAGGAATGGAGGCCTCCAGGAGCTAGTGATGGACTTCCCATGTGCCAGGCCATGGCCAGGGGCCTCAACTGTCCTCACTCACTCAGTTCTATCTCATGCAGTCAGGCCATTACCATCAAGATGCCCATTTGACAGAGGAGTAAGCAGACAGACAGTGTCATTAACTGACTCGACTTACACAGCTAGAGAGAAAGGGGAAACTAGAGTCACACCAAGCAGGCCACCCAGAGCCCTTGCTTGCAGGCACATGCCAGTCTGCTGCTTACTGATTAAAACAGAAGGTGCCAGTCCTCTGATTATCTGGCTCTAGCTTGGATAGCCAGCTGCCTCTGCCCCAGATGGGGGCTGAGTGATGCTGGTCCCAGAGCTGCCCAGTGAGCCTGGCAGCTGGTCTGCCACATCTGCACTTCTGCATGGTCCCCCTGACTGCTGCACCAGAGGGCTGTGATGTCCTACCCTTCGAGGGCTGTCACCATCCCATTTCTATGCTCCTGCTCCCCGTTACCTGACCCCCCCAGCTGACCCAGCTAACACATCCTCACCATGCACACCCTTATTCTCGCACGCCAACACTGAGCCTCCTGCACACGCACCCTAGGCTTGCAGCCCCAGAGCTGCCTTGAGCTACCCTGACTGAGCCCTGAAGCGTGGCTGGCCACAGAGCAGCATCCCTAGCACAAGACAGTGTACTCGCCCAGGGTGAAGCATGGAAGGTTTCCACTGCCCTCAGCCTCTTGGCAGACAGAGCGACCAAGTCCAGCCTCCGTGCGTGCCATGGCAATGCCGAGCTGCAGGGATTTTTCACTCCCAGCATAACCCTGACTTTCCCACCTCTAAACCCCAGGCCCTGCCCGCAACACATATTTCCAAGGAATGAAAATCAGTCTCTCCAGTTTCCTAAGAAAACCACCATCCAGAATCTTCTGCTACTGACTTCTCAGTCTGTATGCCAAAGCTCCAAGCACAGCTGCAAGGCCCATTCCCCTTCGTATCTTCTGGGCCACTCCTCCCCATCTATGACCCAAACACTAATAGAGTCTAGATTCTCTGAGTGGTTTCCCATGATGGGCGGAAGATGCAGCTCATAGAACATGCTGGGCCTGTCCACTCTGCTCTCATGGGAGGTGGGGTTTGGCACTCACCATGCTGTGCCATGCTTCTGAGAGTCCCATGTTGGGGTGGTGCCAGAGCACATCCTCCACTTTCAATGTCCTTGACCCACCTCTGCTTCCCTTTTCCCTGCTCTAGTGTCTTTGCTTGGGAAGCTGATAGTCAGTCCCAGTCTGCCCTCTGTATCCAGGTTCTACACGCACAGATTCAACCAACCACTGAACCAAAACAGTAAGGGAAAAAAATTGCATCTGTTCTGAACATACACAGACTTTTTTCTTGTCATTACTCCCCAAACAATATAGTATAATAACTCTTCATATAACATTTATGTTTTATTAGGCATTATAAGTCATCTAGATGTGATTAAATTATATAGGAGGATAGACATAGATTATGTGCAAATACCGTACAATTTTATATACAGGACCTGAGCATTTGCAGATTTTAGTATCTGCAGGGATCCTGGAATAAATTCCTTGCAGATACTGAGGGACAACTATTTTCCATGAGCACTCTCATTTTCAGAACACTTTCAAAGCCAGAGAATTTCCATGCAAGTGAGCACCTATAAGACAACCCTAAAGAACTTCAGGGCTTCAAGGATCACTACTCGAAGGAACTCAGCAAACTCAGCAAGCCCCAAGCTAACCCATAGACACTGTTGGGGATTCTCTCAATGCTTATAAGACAAGGATTTCATATCCACTATGGCAAAGCCTAGTCCCAAAGACCAGGACCTCAACACAATCCTTGGATCTGTAACTGAGCACCATGTTTAGCCCTAGGGCTACTGGTTGGGGTTGCTGAGTGCTCACTGGGAGGAAGGGTCTTACCCTGAGGTACTGGGACCTTGACCCATCTCTGCTTCCCTTTTTCCTCCCTCTAGTGTCATTATTGGAGCTGGAATTTAGGTCAGTTGGTAGAGTGCTGCTCTGTACTTTCTGATGTCTTGAGTTTGATTCCCAGCACTGCAAAAACAGGAGAAGGGCCTGACAGCCCACTCCCAAGAACAATCTCAAAAGAATCAGCCATTGAAAACCCTATGAATACCAGAGAAGCACTGTTATAGTGTAGGGTATGGTACAGTGTCGGGAAGTATTTTATATGAGTCGGACCCGACTCTATGGCACCTAAAAACAACAATGCCACTATTAATGGAGTCCAATTTATTTATTTTTCTTCTGTTGCATGTGCTCTGGTGTTTAAGATCTCATTGTCAAATCTAAGGTCATGTAGCATTTCTTAATATATAAATTTAGATTTTTTCATCCATTTTGAGGTTTTGTTTGTTGTTGTTTGGTGGTTTTTTTGGTTTTTTTGTTGTTGTTGTTGTTTTGTTTTGTTGGTATATGATGTAATGAGAGGTCCAGCTTAATTGGGAAGTTATTCATGTGGACATCCAATTTTCCCTGCACCATTTGTTAAAGGTCTATAGCCACACGACACCGGTATCCAATCTCATCAGATCTTGGAAGCTAAGCAGGGTCAGCCTGATTAGTACTTGGACAGAGACCACCTGGGAATACCAGGTTCTGTAGGCTTAGGAGAAGCACCCAGCAGCCCACTCCCAAAACAATCAGCCATCGAAAAACCTGTGAATAGCAGAGAAGGACTGACAATAGTGCCGGGCATGGCACGATGCTGGGGAGTGTTTCATACTGTTGTACATAGGGTTGCCATGAATTGGACCCAACTCCACAACATCTAACAACAACTACAGTGCTATTTGCCCAGGAACCTGACACCCAGTACAGTCTGTCCTCTAAATCCGGGCTCTACATGCACAGGTTCAACCAGCCATGGAGCAAAAACAATGGAGGAAAATTTTTCCTCCCACTCTGCCTGAGGCTAGTACAGCACCAGCAGCCTAGGCTTGGATCCTTTGTCACAGAGTGGAGGGGCACCTAGGGTGGTATCTAGCGCAGGACAAACTTGGTGGCCCACCTAGGACATTTGCCGTCTTCAGTCCAGGGCTGTGTGATCCCAGGAATACCACAGGCTTAGGGAAGCCCACAAGGCCTTATGTTCATTTCCGCCGGTTGGTTACCAGTGGCTGTAGGCCTAGAGAAGTGGGTTGGGATTTCTGGGCAGGAAGGGGCCACTGGGGTCTTACTCACACTGGTCTTGGTCTCTGGTGGTCCTGCCTGAGTCCAGCCACCTCCCCAACCAGAGGGCTCAGACCTTTCCTTATTTGCCAGGAACATTCACCTACAGGCCCGGGCCATGTAGGAAGCAACTAAGACAGCGAGTGCACAGCAATGGTGACAGTGACCCTGGCCATGATGGACAGGAGGTTGCTGAGCCAGCCCATGGGCCAGGATGGGCTGAGCAGAGATAGCAAGTATACCAGCCAACATCCACCCTACACACAAGCTGCACTGCCAGCTGAGTGAGACTCACCTTTCAGGGAGGCCACGTGTGACAAGGCCTGGGCATACGTGGCTGTGTTCAGGAGGGTTCCCGGCAAGCAGGAGGGGAAGAAAGGACCAGCAGGACCCACCGTCCGCCCCAGGCTGGCAAAGAGAGAGCAGACCATGAGTCCCCACCTGCCTGTAGACCTGCCCAACACACCTGGGCCTGGAGTCCAGCTGGCCTCACCTCTGCTGGGCCTCCAGTGCCTCCTTCTTGTTCCGGGCCTGGTCCCCAGGGGGCGGGGAGTTGATGTTCCTCACCGGGGGCGTCACCTCTGCCATGGGCTCTTTGGCTCCGGGCTCCTGATCAGAGGCCCCTCTCTCTGTTTTCCTCCATTTGGCTCTTCGGTTCTGGAACCAAACCTGAGTCCAGACAGGAAACATATACCCCAGAGAGGCAGAAAATCAGACAGGAAGAGGCAGCCAGGACGCAGCGCGCCTCACAGTCTTCCATTGGCATGGTGCTTTCTGAACCAGATCTGCAGACCCACAGACAGATCAGATCAGCTTAGAAGCCTGTGACAGGCATTTTTCAATGAACGATAAAGAACAGAAGGAACCCGAGTGCATTGCCCATTGGAGGGGGAAAGTGTCTAGTGGCCGTTCTCAACACTGAGTTACACTGTGAGTATATTTATTTGATGTGAAACGTTTTCCCTACTGGGATTGTTGTCAAAGCAGCTTGTAAAACATGGCCCCAGGGCTTCTCATCAGAAAGCCCCACTCTGTCTTCCAGCAGGCTCACACCTGTGCTCTATTCTCAATCATCTATAGACACATCACAAATTCAGGGCCGCAGCCCAGGGCACCCATGAGAAACCTAATCCTGCAGTCAGCCTGGCTTGGAGTTCTGGATCTTGGTGAAACTGCTTGAGAATCAACTGCACCTCCCTGAGGCAAGCAGTCCGGCTTTCCCCATTTCACAGAAATTAAACACCAATTAATTAACCTGCCAAAGGTCATCCAGGTGGTAAATGGCAGATTCACAAATTGAAGCCCAGTGATTTGGCTCAGGGCAATGATCCACACTGGCTTGCTAACAACGCTACACCCCAGCATTGTTAGGAAGACTGACCTTCATGCAAAACAATGAGCACAGTGCCTGGCACAGAGCAATAAGTCACTCCACAAACACTAGGCAGTGTCCCCATCTCTGTTATCCTCAGGTTAGAAGAAGACATGGTACTCACTGTGACCCAAGCACCTGCTTAGAGGTGCTCAGATTTATTTACTTACTTACTTACTTACTTACTTACTTAGGGCTTTTGAGACAGGGTCTTACTATGTAGCCCAGGCTGGCCTAGAACTTAAGTGCTGGGATTGCAGATGCACACCACCATGCCCAGCTTGGTGTCAGATTTTTTTTTTTTTTTAAAGTCTTGGAAACCTAAACTGCATTTGCAGAAGGAAGCTATTCAGTCCTGGCTCAAGGTGCTCCCAAAGGTCAGCAAATGCTTTCTGTTCTTTCCTCCACCCAGCCCAACCTTTCCTTTCTTCTCCCAGGGATATAACCCCTGGCTGAAAAACAGGCTTGGCTATGCCTCCTTCCAATTCCTGGGGGCATCTCTCTGCACACTGGCCCATGGGAGAGCCTAGGTCCTTGAGGCTGAGCCCTCTGCCAGCCCTTCTACCTCTTAATTTTCATTCTCCTTTAACTGGGTTTCTTTCTTTCTTTTTTAATCGAGTTGGCTTTTAATTGCACATATCAGCAACCATTGAATAATGATTTTATCTATATTCTAAATTTAGGGCAGTTAAATGCAAAGCAAAATGCAGACACTTTCTTGCGTCTTAATTGAATGAAGGTCACAGCTATAACAACATTTAATTGAGCTATTTTTCATTATCATATTTTAATGACTTTGCACTGACAGTTCGCCTGCTTCTGAGGAAAGAGCATGATGGAGTCGTTTATTTCCCTATTTAGTTATTGTTTGACAACATCAGCTTCGATTAAGACCCTGCTTTATAGAACATTAATCATATTTGAATGAGCAAGGGGTATAAATGTAAACACATCTCCCTTCCCGCCTCCAAAGCCCGCATCCCCACATGGAAGCCCGCTAAACAAATGCTTCGCAGCCATTGTCTGCCCGCATAATAGCCAACAACAGCCTGGACAACAATTCTCGGCTTTAATTGTCACCACCCCTATCTCACCCTTGCACCTTTCAGGGAGAAGTTATGATCCTCCACTTCTGAATGCTCAATAACTGTCATTTATCTCAATTTGCAGCCAGGCTTTAGGCAGCTATTGGCAAGCTGGCATTAAAAAAAGAAACGATAGACGGTATCCGGGCCAAAGAAGATTTTCATTTCCAAATAATAATCAGTTTAATTTGCCCGCCTATGACCAATGATTCATGTTCAGATTTAATAATCAGGATCACATAATCTGATTATAGGGGAAATAATTTGTTTACAACCCCCAATTTACTGCTCAGAATTCCATTATCTCTCTTCAGCCATTGGTTTTTAAGAGATACTAACATGACCCAGGGGAACAGAAAGCAAACTATTATATTTCCTACAATTAGATCTTTGCATAGTCTTAACCCCAAGTCCCTACATAAAAAAGAACAGAAACAGCATGGAGGAAACCCCATAAATAAAATGAATATATAATTGTGTTCAAAGAATAGCTCGCCCGGAGAGGCAGCACTGTGAATCTGTTCCTCTTGAGGTCGGGCACATCTGCCGGACTCGGCGGGTTTGTGCACTTAAAACTTAATCATCACGTAGCTTCGAAAAAGAAATCCTGCTTAGAGACAGCTATGTGGGCCATAGCTGTCTCTGCCCAGCCCTTTTGCTGCTGCTGCCCTTTAAAGATTTTTAAATTGCACGTGTTCTTCGGGTCCACTTTGCTGAAAGAGCCTGTGTGCAGGGGAAAAGTTGGACATGATGCAATTTCTGGAAAGCAGATCCTGCCCTGCTTCCCATCTGAAAACGCGGTTCTCTGCAATTGACCAGCCTCACCCCAGAGCGGTCAGAGATCTGCTTTGAGAATAGCATCTCAGCTTTTTTTTTTTTTTTTTCCGAAGCTAGGAAATGGATGTGCATTGATGTAATTTAGTACCTTAGAGACGCGGACAAATTAGTGTAGAACATTATCACTAGTTAATTATGAATGACCGATTAATCAACCTAATCTAATATTCCACATTATGTTGATGTTATTAAAGTGCATCATGAAAATGACAGATAGTCTTCATTTGCTTTCTTTGGCCAAATGTGCACTCTGCAGTCATGATGTCAAAAAAAAAGTTTGCCAGTTTTAATATTAGAGAGTTAAATAATTAAAAAGAAGGTTTACCTGCACTCTGGCTTCTGTGAGGTTTATTTTCATGGCTAGCTCTTCTCTGGTAAAGACATCTGGGTAGTGTGTTTGGGCAAACACTGCCTCGAGAGCTTCCAGCTGGTAAAGGAAAAAATCTTTACTGGTGAAAGGCTGTGGCTAGATGAGGGGAAGCAGATGCACATTTCAAATCTACTGCGAGCGGTGAGGAAGCAGTTTCCCAGATCAAATTGAGGAAGGAGATGGAGAAAAGAGCTCTTTAAAAGGATTCCACATAATGACAATTTCAATCCCAGATGATTTAGGAGCTAAGACTCACTAACAACCCCTCTGTTCCTCCAAGAAGTAAAAGTAAAAAGAGAGATGTCACTATTTCTATGCATTTACATTGAAATATTGTCACAGGAATCAAAAATCTAAGGGTGAATAGAGTAATTTGCATAGCTTGCACCATAGGGGTAGAGAAGGAAACTAAACTGTAGAAGCCCTCACTTGGTTACCCCACAAAAACCCCACAGGGAGATACATGGGCTACATTTCCAACTGCTTAAGTTTGCTCAGGAGTAAGACAGAGGCCGATCCAGGAAAAACCTCAGCTCCAAGAGATGTAATGGGAATGTCCCAGTTATAACCATCCACTCATGGGGGACAATATTGTCTATGATCCAGTCAACTTCATGGGTCCCAGTTTTCCCATCTACTACTGGGGATACGAATGCCTGAACTGCCTTCCTCAAATGATACTACTGATGTAGAAATGCACCCCCGAAACAATCAACCAAGGCAAATGGGAGAGATCATTGTTGCATCTTCACTTGATGATCAGGATCACAAGGTCAAAGTCATCTGCCTTTCCCCAGATAGATTCCTTGATTCATAAATTGTTCAAGAAAACAGAGAATCGAGTTAACCCAATCAGTTGCCCTCGTTTTAAAAGACAAGAGTCACTCCCTTGTGTTTGGGTGAGGCAGGTTATAGCTGGTTCTCAGAAGGGGATCAAAGTTGTTACCTGCTGAAGTGTGAAGGTCGTCCTGTTCCGGCGCTGTTTTCTGCGCAGAAACCCATCATCAAAATCCCCAGTAGAGTGGTTGCCAAAGGGTGCGGTGCCTACTGGGAACAAATTGCATCAGCCTGAGCACGGGGACCCCCCAGTCCTCAGACCACCCTCTGCCTTGGTGGCCTGGCCTGTATATCCATTCACAGGACACTGACCCATCACTCCAGACAGATAGCCTACCTGTCCCAAGGTGTTTGTCTCTGCTTCTCTTTTTAAGATTCCTCTTTTCCACTCTCTCCTGCTCTCTCCCAAATCCCTTGACTTAAGGCTCTGCTGTCCCTATTATATAGGGCTATGGTGACCTAAATCTCCCAGACAGTCAAGTCCCCTCCCTGTGAAGTTCTGGACCCCGAGCCAGGGGAGATTAGAGGCTTGAGGCGGGGCTTTCATCTGTCCTCCAGTTCCCAACTGCACCTGTCCCTGGTGCCTTCCAGTCAACCGTTCTCCTCAGACCCTCCAGTAGAAGGGTGCATGCCTTCCATTTGCTCACCTGTTAATTTCCCTCCCTGCTTCCATAATGAACAAGGGTTAAAGGCTGGGGAAGGAGGGGCTGGGATTTAGCTCAGTTGGTAGAGCGCTGCTCTGCGGTCCCTGAGGTCCCGAGTTCGATTCCCAGCACTGTAAAAGGCTGGGGAAGGGGAGGCTGGGGGAGGAACAAAAACACCAAGAGCTTTTCACAGCACTTTTCTCCTAGAAGTACAGAACTCGAGGAGGTAAGAAGTTTAGAAATGAATATTAATTACTGTTCGTCACAGCTCATCAGCACCATAGTGGATCTGTTATATAAATGTCAATTAACAAAGGCCTCCACCAATAGTGACTGTCCTGAATTCCAAGCCGACTTAGAGAGGCCACTTTCAAAGAGCGCTTCACTCTCTGGACAGGCCTTATACAGTACCTACTGCTCCTACTTCCCTAGAAAAGAAAAACACTGTCCTCCCCAACAGCCTCCAATGTTCACCATAAAGCCAGAACAGAGTTTGGCCCCAAATGTGCATTTAGATCATTTTCCAAATGTGCACTATTTACTTGATAGTCCACAAAGGCTTCTTAAGAAAATAAATGAGCAAGTTTCCATTAACCAGTGAACGTTTTACCTGCCCTGGGCCCTGTTCTCAGAATTGCTGCACATTCAGCGTCAGCTCTCAAGTCACCGTGCCAAGACAGCATCCCTCAGAAGGACCTCAGCCCTAGGAAGCCAAGTCCTTTGCGTTTTTTTAAATCCTGTTTACTAAAGGGAGGCCCTCTAGGTATTATTTTACCCTCTCGGGCCACATCCCTTGCCAAAATACAGCGCCCCTCTGCTAAAGCTTTCTCTGTCAATCTTCCTGTCCAAATTGTCTTCTTCCTCAAAACCCTAGTTACTAACATTTCTCTCCAGCTCAACGGAAACTTAAAAGGGACAACCTCAAAGCAGTGTTATTCCCATTACTTTGCAAAAAGCCAAATTTTGTGTTTTGGAAACAAAGCACCTGACTGATAAGGATGGAATGAAACCTTTGAGCGTCTCCAATCATAATTTTTCTCAGTTTTCTGACTTACACTTGATTGCCCCAAATTGTTTCACAATTGTATCTGTATATTACAAGTGAAATGCTGCATGTCAAATTGAATCCTAAAAAAGGGTAACTTCATCAAATTAATAAGAAAAAGGTTGACAACCTAATAGAAAAGAAGAAAAAAAGAAAAGAGGCATTTTACTTAAAAATAAATAGTTGATACTGTTACAAAAAATGTTAAGCCTTGCAGCTACTTAAATAAAATACAACAGAACAATGAAATACCTTTCTCATCATTTTGTGGAAAAAATATAAGGTGCATTGTGAAACACAGCACAGATAAATTGTAACAAATTGTGCAGGTTCATTTGTCATTTATACAAGTATCAATTAGTATAGCCTTATTAGAAAGTAATTCTAAAATAAGCATCAAAAATTTAAATGTACATACAGATTTTTAATCTGTGAATCTGCTTATAAAATGTGCCAAAATAGGGAGAAAAGAATGTTCCTGTAAACATTACAACTAAAAAGGGAAATAAGAAATAGCTAAAGTACCCATCAGTAGGCACTTTCTGCAAAACAAATAATGGAATATTACACAGTTGTCTAAAAGAAATAAGCCAATCCTCATAGATGAATGTGGAAAAGTATCCAAGATATACTATGAAGTAGAAAAAAAAAAAAAAGACCAGAAGGTTGTGACAATAAAATCTCAGTGTCAATAAGGCATAACATATAGACAGAAAGAAAACATAGATGAGGGGAAAAGGGTGTTGTTCTTGAATCTTAAGGAATTTTAAGACATCTACAGTAGTGGATGCCTTTAGGGAAAAATATGGAAAAGAATTTCACCTGTCAAAGTTTAGATTTCTGTTCTATTCAAACTTCTAAGGCAGATCCATGTAGTACTCTTAAATTTAGTATCAGCAAAAGTATCCGGGAAGTGAGATTATGAGCCACCCTTTGCTTTATCCTGTAAAGCTTTCTAGATTAATAAAAATTAAAATTAAAAGGCTGATAGACTATAACAAGATGTCATATCCCAAAGATCTATTCTCAGCTTTTCTATGTGTAGCAGATCACCTCCAACAAACAACACTAAGTTACTAGAACTCCCCTTCTGCAGAGCTGCCACAGAAACACATTGACAAAGGGATGGAAGGTTCTTAAAGCCCCATCTCCTTTTCTTCTGGTCTGATGGATCACAGTCATGTGTCAAGGTAGGATGTGTCCAGGTTGTGAGCAGCAACCAAAAGCCAACTGAAATGAGCTGAGAGCAGCAAGCAACTTAGAGAAAGCTGGGGTCAGAACTATCCCTAAATCACTTTTACAACCCACCCTGCTGACGAGGCTTCCCCTTGAGGTCACCTGGAATGTCTGTCACTTGCTAAATACCCAAACCTCTACCTTCCCCACTTTGCCCAGGAGGCTGGGCTGCTGGCTCTTTGACCAGTCTAGAACCCAAGGTTCAGCAGCACAGAGAAGCTGCACCCATTGCCCATGTGGACAGGCTCCTCCAGTCCTGAGGCACAGTGTCAGGGGATGGACCTCTCTGACTTTTCATAAAGCCTCCTCTGGATGAGCCCTTAGGGAAAAAGAGAGGTGAAATGCAAGCAAGCACATGGCCTTCCCTTTTTAGGAATGCTGACACTGCTTCTCATTAGCCTCCTTCAGAAAATCCTGCTGGGCTTTTAAGAATTTTTATAAGAAAAAAAAAAAAAAAAGCTTCCCCAAATCCCAGTTAAGGCTCAGCTACCGCTCAAGGTAACCTGAGGCAAGGTGGACAAGCACTCACTGGCTGGCGTCTCAAGCCCCTCTGCCTCACCACTTTTTGCCCTGTCCCATGCCCCCTGGATTTCTTGGCCTCCAAAATGGGCCTACATCAAGAATAAATCAAAAGAATAGGTTGCCAAAGGCCAGCCCAGGTATTGCTCCCAGGGTTACAGAAGTCCTAAGATCCAGGGCCGGGGCTCTGAGGTGGGCCCTGTGTCAGCCCAGAGTGAGGGGCTGCCTGTGCACCTGGCCGGTACCAATGGCCCCAGAGGACTCACCCTTGGATCCCTGGCCCCAGGGCAGGGCTTGTAGATGTGCAAACTATTCTCTTCTCACCACCCCAATTGGGATCCCCAAGGGAAATTTCTTCTGTCTGGAGACCTTGAAAGTCCAGCCCCACCTGAGGGTGGAAAGTGCTTGGAGTTTAAAGTGAGAAACCCAGTGCGTCTCTGAGAGAAGCCAGGCCAGGGCACACGGGGCAGGTGGTGGGCAGGCCCACTGGGCTCCAGGGACACAGATTGGCTGCCAGGGACGGTCATTGAGTCCCTCAGAATTGCAGGTGAGACCGCCAGAGCACAGTGGCCAATGCCCCAAGTGAGGGAGGCCCAGCAATGGGTCCTTCCTGACTCGTGGTGGGGCCCAGGGTGCAGCGGACCAACTCGCTTTGGCTTTCTGGGATGTTAGCAAAATACCGTGAAAGATTGATGTGGCCCCCTGGGCGGCGGAGCCCCGATTAGAGCCGTGACACCAGCATCTGTGCTGGGAGGACCGGCCTGTCCCCATGGCTCACATAGCCCGGGGCACCCCATCCCGGCAGGGAGGGCCGCGGGAGGCAGGTGGCGACCGGGCGGGGGATTGGGGCAGGGTGTGGGAAGGGAGCTGAGGGCGCCCCTGCGCGTTGTCAAGCGGCTGCCCCCTCGCGGAGCGGGGACCCGGTCCTCCGCCAGCCCGGCAGCTGTCCTGGCCCTTTCTGGCCGGCTCTGGCCTCTCCAAGCAGCCCAGGACGCGGCGTTCACTCACCCTCTAGCTGCGGCGGGCAGTGGAAATAAAACATCGCCGACGGTCGGATCTCGTCTGGACGGCTGGGCTGGAGCAGGTGGCGGCAGGACAGAGGGTTGCGCGTGGCTCCGGCCTGGCTGCAAAGCAAACAGCGACACAGCCTAAGTCTCCCTGCGCTCGGGCCGGCCCGGGGTGCACCGAGAGCTCTTGTCCCAGAGCCCCCTCCAAAGCCCTGGCTCTCTGCGGGCACAGGAGGGGAGGTGGCAGCACCTCCGATCTCAAGCCGGGACCCCGCGGGGCAGCCCTGTGCGTGGATCCTCCTCTTGGACAGCTGTACCCTTCCTTACCCCAGCCCGACATCAAACCCGCGCGGTCTGGTTCCCGGCTCGCAGGGGTCCCGGCATCAAGCCCTGTACCCGGTCACCGCAGCCAGGTCCCGCGAGAGCGCGAGGCCATCTGCGCGCGCGGCAGCTCTGGCCAGTTAGGCGATCGGGTCCCAAGGCCCGGTGCAGGGAGCCGGGGGAGTGGGTCGGAAACCCTGCGTACCTCCGCGGGCGGCGGGCGAGAAGGCCGGAGCGTGACCGCCTCCCGTCCGCAGGGCTCGGCTGGCGGCGGGCGAGGCTCGGCGCTGCTGGCGCCCACAGGACCAGAGAAGTGACTCGGGAAGTGGCCAGATGTCTTGCTGTCTGTCTACAGCGCGCGCCGCCGCTCAGCACTCGCCTTTATAATCTCACGCATAATTGGCCTTAATCTGATTATTTCCAGCGCTGTCTACAGCGAGTAACTTGGATAGGTCTATTGGGCCTTACAAATGGCCCACGTGGTGTAAAAAAAAAAAAAAAAAATCCGTCATTTCTCAGCAAACATCAGGAATGTTTTTCCTCTTTTCTTTTTAAAAGAAGGACAGAAACAACCGCCACCAACATCCCATCAGAAACGAAACTATGTTCTAAACACTCGGCCCACCCCCATTCGTGTCCTCTCAGCCGCAAACCCTCCTCCCTGAGAGGGTAGATTTGGGCTCGCCCTTGTCAGAGGCCTGGCGACTCCCGGGCTGTGAATTGACAAAGTGCAGCTAATTGTCACCGCCGGATGGGTTTTGGGGGGACTCTTTGCACACGGCTTCCCTTTCCAAGCGATAGTACAAAAGGAAAGTTTGATTTTGTTCTCAGCAAGGGGTCCCTGAATTTATGTTCGCTTCTCCCTGCAAATGATATGCGGTGGGACCCTTCGCAATTACTTTTAAAATGCATCCGAGGCAGACACTCAGCGGAGAGAGACCGCCCTTCTCTCCGCCTGGGTGAAAATTAAACTCTAAAGTACCGGGCTGAAATTTTCAAGTCAGGGGCGCGGGATTGGATCAAATCACATAAACTGCAAAAAAAGCAAGTCTAATGGCGCATAATTGGTTCTGTAATAGCATTACACCAGGATAATAGCCCGTTCCGGCCCCCTGCACTATTAAGTGCTTCCCTGGCGGAAAGCCTTTATGATATTAAAGGGGGAATATAATGATATTTTGGTTATTAAATGCGTGTAATTAATTTATGCACTGAAAATAAAGTTGGTATTATGACCCACTCAAGATGCATCAGAAGATGCAAGTCAGACAACTGTTGATAAGTTCTGGTGTCTGTGTTCCGTCTAGACTGCTGATTTTATTTTGGGACGATGGCTTCTTGGACAGACTGCATAAATTGAATATTTTATAAACATTGTAATGCTGCGTTCGGGAGCCTTGGCGAGGCAGTGGGTCAAGTCCCTGCCCGGCATCCACCCTAGATCTTAAAGATACAGCGTATTGGAAACAAAAGGCTTGACCGGCCCCCTCACGGACACCTGTCCTGGGCCAGTAGCCTGGAGCCGGAGGGCTGAATGCTGGGGCCCTGGCCCGCCCGTGGACGCCACTCGGAAAACATGCAGGAGGGAGACGCGGCTCCGCTCCGGCCGAGGCAAGTCGGGGCCTGTTTCGATCTGGGGCCTTTGCTGAGCTTAGCCGCTCGGGCGCTGGGTCCGTCCCGCCGTGCGCAAGGGGCCGCAGGCGACTCCCGCTCGGTTCACAGTGGAGAGACCCAGCGGCGCCAGCGCTCCGCCAGGGCCCCGGACCCCGTGCGTCGGCCCGCCCGCCCGGGAGAAGAATGCCGCAGGTCCGGGAGGCGGGAGTGGCGGGTGCGGGGTCAGAGGGACGGCCGAGCGCACTGTTCCCACCACAGGCAGCGGGCGGGCGCCTGGGAGCAGACCATCCGCCAGCCCCAGGCCAAGAGGTCCGCTCGCTGGCGCTGCCTCTCACGTAGTCTCTCTCTGCGGATCCGGGCTCTCTGCAGCCGCTGTCAACAGCCGGAGGCCACCCCTGGGCTCCTGGACCTGTCGAAAGCCCCCTGTGCGTTCCGGGAGCCGAGCGTCTGTGAAGCGAGGTGAGAAGAGGGTCCGATCGGACTCCCCAAGATTCTCCAGGCGCACCTGGATCCGTGCCGGAGTCTTGGCACCACCAACCCAGCGCTGGGCGCGCGTTGGCCCCAGAAACCAGTGAGGTCCACGCCTCGGTCTGGGCTCCTTATCCAGCCATCGGCCGAGGTTTCTGTCAAGGCCCAGTGTCTTCCCGGCCGGGCTTGTCCGGGGTCTGCTCTCAGGGAGCCCTGAGCGTCCCGGCCTAGCAGAACCCTGGACAGCGGCGCTGGTGTCCCCACCCCGCTCCCGACTTGGGCAGTGAAAGAAGCGGTCCGAGGGCTCCGCTGGGGTTCTGCGCAGCGCGGCCGAAGGACCCGCCCAGCTGGATCCCAGGGGCGCGGGCATCGACTCCAGTCCTCCCGCCGTCGGAATCTGCGAAAGTTATTTGGGACGTGCTCTGAGACTTCGCAGCAGGAACCGAACTCCGGACTCCTCAGCCCCTTACGCGGCTCCCAACCCACAGCTCCAGCCAGGAAATATCCCGAGGCCCCTCGCCTGGCCCAGCCGTCAGGCGTCTCTCAACGCTCGCCCGGCTGCCTCCCTGGATGGACGGCCAGCCGAGCTCCGGGAAAACACCCACCTGGAGAGGGCCTCCAAGCCAGCCCAAGACCCTCGGCCTCGCCTGCCCCGACGTTCCTCTCCCCGAGCCGTAGGCTGGGCTCCTTCCTTGTTGATAAAACAGCAAACAACAACAGAAACGAAAGGCTACAGCAAACTTTGATGACGAGAACCGCCTTTACTCCCGTCCCCACCTGTCTCTGACACTCAGGGCCCCGGGGAAGGCGACTGATGGGTGTTTGCTATGGTCCCCCTCCTCCAAAAAAGGGCGTTAGCAACAAAATGGTTAGTTTTCCTTAATTCTTGTGCGGTAAAATGTATATTCCAATTAACCAAATTCGCCGATCTGTCCCGCTTGGACACTCCAATAATTTACAACCTAAAAGTGTACTTTCTTTATCTAAAGACCAAGGTGACTGCTTTTAATTTTCTCTAACCTTTTTACACTTGATGTTCACCAGACTCATAATGTTAATTGGCTTCATATACGGATCATCAGTTTAATGAAGAAATAAATCCTGTGTTGCTTTATGTTTTAACAGTGATTGCTTTAATGAGGAATGTGACGTGTGTTCCCAAATCAAAGCTGCAGGAGACATTAGAAGGGGCTTCTATTAGGATGGAAATGCTTATTTAAAGTTAAAACACGGGTCATATTTCAGCAGATTCTCCTATTGCCTGCCCTCCCCACCCCCACCTGGATTGCTTCCAGCCTCTACAGGGAGAGGCTTCTGTGGTCCTCCAGGGTCCATATTTCGGTAGCTGCAGAAACTGCATTCCCTATAAGAATCATTTTCTGATTACTGAGCAGGGTGTGCCACCTTACATCCTGTCCAGGCGGGCAGAGAAAAGCCAGAACAGAGTAAGGAGTTCAACTTGCAAGGTTGTTGGAGTTTTAAACAGTAAAGTAGAAAGAAAGAGTAGTACAGAGACCCCAAGACTTGTGTGCAGATGGGTTGCAGAGGTGGCTGTTCTACTGCTGAAAACTCAAGGCTCAGTTCCTAAAGGCAGACAGCTCCAGCTCAGGCCCAGTGAACCCGGACGCTGGTACCTGAAAACATCTGCAGGGGATGTGCTGAGCTCCCTGCAAGTGGTGGGAGATTTATCTCTGTATCAATTCACAGCAGAGTAAACCTGCTTTCTCTAATGCTGGTTTGATTTTTCTAATTTTAAGCTGGTTCTATGAAGGGAAAACTGTCATCACAAAAGCCCTGAGAGCAGCAATAACATGCTGGAAATGGGAACATCCATACATGCAAGCCCTCAATTGTTTGCAGTTGAATTATGAGTCATTTGAAATTGATTCCTGAAAAGAATTCTAAATCCTTAGTAAATGCACTGGTTTGAGACTCTGGATTGAGATCTCCAACAACACACACAGTATTTATTTCTTACCATTTGCCTTGTTTAAGGAAAACTGGGGAAACATTTGGAGACACTTCTGTGCAAATCTTTTGAGCCCAAACACATGAACATATGTTGGACTGAACATTTCAATTGTGCTCAAAAAGATTTTCACCACCTCCCTTTTAAAACTTTCTTGAGAAAAAAACAATTTTAGTAAACATGATTTAAACACATAATAGTAAAGACAGATAAAATATTTCAATTAACAAGGAGGGGGAAAAAACCACACTGAATTCCTAATTATGTGATTTGGAAGGATCCGAGTGATTTTTATTGTTGTTCGGATATTCATTTTTTAAAACAGGAGCCTCACCAAAGTCCCTGGTGACCACACGGCTCTCCTGAGATGGAAAGGATGCAACATGCATGCTCAGTGTGAATGTGACATGCTCTCTACTTATTGGCAACTCTGATGTCATTTGATAGTTTTGGAAATTGTCAGTAAAGCTTGGGTTAGCCAAACATGATAGACTATGTAAAACAAAATTGAAATTTTGTTCTAATTTTGTGCTAATTGAAATTCAGATGAACAAGGGACTTATGAATGGAAAATACATATATACAACAAGGGATGGATATGCATTTTATTATCTTGGAAATTTCCTATAAGTCACAAGTTTTGCTGTCATATAAAAGTAATAGCACCTGCTCAAATGCAAGTCAAGTTTCAATAACGTCCCTTGTTACTGTCCAGTGGCCACAAGACAACACTGAGCCATGTGGTTCCCAAGGATCTCGAAGCTCAGTTTTAGCTTTTGCTCCTGACCTTGCTGCTGAGCTTAGAGGGTGGCTCAAGCCCTGCAACCCTCACAGGCAAAGAAAGCAGTGCCTGGGGAGCAGGTCCAGGGCCACATGATCTGTGTGTTCCTAGCTCCATCCCTGCAGGCTCTGGTCCATCCACAGGAGCTGGGTGAACTTGAGAAGGTCACTTACTGTTTCACGACTTTCGTGACTCAGCCTGTCAGTGAGACAATGACACCTACATCAAGTGCTGGTGGGAGGATCAAAAGACCATGCTAGAACATTTTTAGGACATTCACACGACTCTGCATAATATTATAATGGTGGGTACAGGTCATTAGATATTTGTGCAAACCCACAGAATGTCCAACACCAAGAGTGAACCCTAATGTAAACTATGGACTCTGGGTGAAAACTGTGAGTCACTGTAGGTTTGTTGATTATAACAAATGCATCCCTGGCTGTTGATGGTGGGAGAGAATGTGCATATCTTGGGGTGTATGGGAACAGGCTTCGGTTTCTACTTGATTTTGCTCTTTGTAGAAAATTGCTCTAAAAAATAAAGTCTATTTTTAAAAAAAAGAAGAAATATTTCAAAAGAACAGTGCTGAACACAATGCCCAGCACAAAGCAAACACTAGCTATGGCTATCTCACCATTAGGATTATCATTGTCCTGCTGCTACAATGGTGTCTAATTCTCTGGGCTTTCTCATCCACCAGTAAGGCACCACATTCCTGGAGAGGAGCCAGCTGACCTGCTTTAGGTACTTATAGATGGCACCTGAGTCTTCTGGTTGACTCCAGGAAGAGCTCCCCATGGACCAAAGCAACACTAATCTTGGGAGACTCCCCTGGGGTCCTCATCCTATCCCTTTGTCCATTGAGTTTCCACACATAATCGTCTAGTTGTTGAGCTTTACTCAGCAAGGCTGCTTATTCAGAATACTCAAACTAAGGGGCAGGGGGCTTAGCTTAGTTGGCAGAGTGCTTAACATGCGCTCAGGTCCTGGGTTCAATCCCCAGCACCACAAAAATATATAAATAAATAAATAAAAAGAAGGGCCTTCCTGCTAGATTAAAGTATTGTATTGGCAACAGAAACGTTTTAGAAATTTTAATCACTTGTGTTCAACCTGGATGCATTCCTCTATTTGGCCACAGGCCTCACTATCCCATACTACTTTCCTCTGTCTTGGACCTAGTAGGCATGCTCAACACCACGCACCATGTGCCACGACATACTTGGAACGCCTGTCACATCCAGGTGACACACCTGACTCTTGTGGGTAGCTGGCTCTCCTTCCCCGACACAAGTTCTGTGTGACTCTGTCCTGATTCCCAAACTGATAATGACTTCTTGTCAAGCACTGGATGAGCAGTGTGTTGAGGGAGACCAAGTCCATAGCCTCCAACAAAGACCTGCTGGTGCTCACTCTGCACTTGGAGCAGGGGACACAGACCTAAGCACGTAGCCTCAGGAGTCAGGGCTCCACTTCTCTCCACTGCCCTCGAGGGACTTCTGAAAGGGCAGCTCTCAGAATGCAGCCCACCCCACGGGGAGGGCCCCATCCTCAAGTGCCATCCTGCAGCTTCAGATGGAGAAGAGCCTACAGACACACATTGCCTGTCCCCAGGGTTTACACCACAGCCAAGGGGGATCCACACAGTTCAGCATCTGCAGCTAGCCTCCTGCCTCCAGGTTCTAGCCACAGTGAGACCTTCAGGGGCTGGATGGCATCGGGCTGGGTTATGTCCTGGGTCCTACCTCCAACATGCAGGGCTGCCGTAATTGATCTGCTGGAGTCACTGACTTGGAACAAAATCTTTTCATAAGCATTTAGTCGGTCCATCTGGCTGACTATTCTTAAGATGTAATAATGAATTGCTAATAAGAAAATTAAATCAATCCAAGGAAATCTCAAATCCAATCCAGCCAAAAGTAAAAGAAAGATTTTAGCCTCCAATTCTAAATTATCTTACCAATATACCTGAGAAAACAACCACTTTCAAGGTCAGCTCTTGGGTGCAAAGCAATCCTGTGTAAGAAAGGAGTGCTAGAATGTGAAGGGACTTGGCTTTCAGAGCTGGGGAGCAACAGAGGCAGGGCCGGCAGTGGGTCTCCTGAGTGCCACACTCCTCACTGCACCTCTTAAATAGGACATGTACCCCTAAAATACAATCACAGTCAGTTGCCCAGGCTAAATACTCAATAAATGTGTGGAATTTAATTGAAATGACTATTGAATGAATGAAATACATTTGCTCCATGAATGATCAGTAAATACAATAAAGCCTTCCAGTTTCAGGTCCAGCCTAACAGACCTGAATTAGTAAACAGTAGCAGACGGAGGGGCAGACTTTCAATCGGGCAGGCTTGAGGGTAACTCTGGCTTGTTCAATCTCCTTTATTGGCAATGCCTACCTTTCCATATCTGATCAGGCCATCACTAAGTTACTTCCTCTCTCTCTCTCTCTCTCTCTCTCTCTCTCTCTCTCTCTCTCTCTGTCTTCCTCTCTCTCTCTCCCTTTTTCTTCCCTCCCCATTTCCCTCTTTCTTTTCCTTTTTCTTTTTGCCCCTGAGTCTACCTTTACCTTCCCTCTCTCCACCCCTCTCTTACACACACAGTAGGTGTTTCCTAACTGTAATGTTTCTGTGGCACTCTTGCAAACCTGGATCTGCACCCTCCTTCACCCCAAGTCTGCTCTCATGCTGGTGGGTCCCCCTCAGTTACCAGCAGGCTGCCCTCCCCATGCTCTGCTGCTCTGCTCCTCCTGTTTGCTCCCCTGGTGACATAGTTCACGTCACCTTGCCCGGTGTGACCTACTCTTGGCACATTCCCAGGGACGGCCACTGCCTCCTTCCCCTCTTCGTGGCCTCAGCCTCAAGCAACAGCAGCCTCTCAGAGGCACCCGGATCCCCAGAGAAATATTTATGAATGAGACTAATTGGCATTTCCCACACTCAACTCCTTCCCCATCAGCCCACAGTCCTCAAACCAACCAGGGAGTGGGCGAGGCTAGTGTGACCATGATACAGTGGGAGCACACCTCTTTCTAGGCCAGGCCCTCATCTCCAGCCCAGCCTCTACCTGGCAGTGCCCATGACACTCCAGAGCACTTAGGAGATGCTCTGGAGAAGGAACCCTAGGGATCAGGGAGGCTGGAGTATAGGAGGGCACTTTAGGGGAACCATGCAGGAGCCACACCGCAGCTGTGGCAGTAGCCCCAGGATACACCCAGGATAGGATCTCAGCCGCCCAAGGCCACCACACAGCCCCAGAAGCTGGTGCCGAGGAAGGGTGGTGCCAGCAGCCTCCCTTCCCAGCCTCCCTGAGCTGGGGTGATGAGGTTTATCCTGAGCCCCACAATTCCTCCTTCCCCTACTTTTTCCTTCAGCTGATGTTTGCTTAAAGTCGTATTTATGCTCAAGTCAAGAGGAAAGAACTCTTTGCTTTCACCGTGCTTACACCCTGTAGCAAAATACTTTCATGTGATTTGAGGGGGGCTATCTAATGTTAGCATCCCAGTTAGACTGTGGAAGAACAATTGTATGAGAGCCAAGGTATGACTTTGAGTATATTTCACCTGAGTTCAGATACCACCTCAAGAACAGATTTAATGCATTAGACACAAATGATAAAAGACCAG
Organism: Pedetes capensis; assembly: GCA_007922755.1. Lineage (NCBI taxonomy): Eukaryota > Metazoa > Chordata > Mammalia > Rodentia > Pedetidae > Pedetes > Pedetes capensis. Next base: position 29,233 of record VMDO01002103.1, read on the forward strand.
ACAAGTTGTGGCATGACATCAAAGATATCATTCATGAGGAAAGCAAAATGTTATTAAAAAGACAGGAAAAAAAGAAAAGACCAAATTATATGTTGAAAGAGACTTTGAAACTTGCCATTGAACTTAGAGCAGCTAAAGTAAAAAGAAGACGTGATACAATCATACAATTGTATGATACATCATACAATTGTTCTTTCCCGTGTATGGCTGTGAAGATGGAGAGCTGGTCATCCCAGCCTCATCAGTGCCTGTAAGTAGTAGGCAAGCAGTGAAGATCTGTTGTTGTTGTTGTTAGGTGCTGTGGAGTCAGGTCCAACTCATAGTGACCCTATGTACAGCAAAACAAAGCACTCCCTGATTCTGTGCCAGGCACCAGATCCTTTTTATGTTTAAGCCAATTGTTGCAGGCACTATGTCAATCCAGCTGGTGGAGGGTTTTCCTTTTTTTTTTTTTTTTTTTTTTTTTTTTTTGACCTGCCACTCTCCCAAACATGATGGTCTTCTCTAGGGATTGGTCCCTCTTGACAACATGTCCAAAATACAGAAGACACAGTTTAGCCATCCTTGCTTCCAAGGAGCACTCTGGTTGCACTTTTTCTAGGACAGATCTGTTGGTTCTTTTGGAAGTCCATGGTATATTCAACAATCGTCTCCAGCACTATAATTCAAAAGCATCAATTCTTCTCCTCTCTCTCTTGTTCAATGTCCTGTTTTCACAACCATATGATGTGACTGAAATACCATGGCATGAGTCAAGCACACCTTCGTCTTTAACGTGACATCTTTACTTTTCAATACTTTAAAGAGACCTTTTGCCACAGCTTTTCCCAAAGCAATGTGTCTTTTGATTTCTTGACTGCTGCTTCCAAGGTTGTTGATTGTAGAACCAAGTAAAGCAAAATCGTGGACAACCTCAATCTTTTCTCCATTTATTGTGAAGTTGCGTGCTGCCTTAGTTTTAAGAATTTTTGTTCTGTTGACGTTGAGTCACCATCCATACTGAAGGCTATGTTCTTTGATCTTCATCAGTAAATGTTTCAAGTCTTTTTCACTTTCAGCAAGCAGTGTTGTGTCATCTGCGTAATGCAAGCTGTTAATGAGACTTCCTCCAATCCTGATGCCACATTTTTCTTCATAAAGCCCAACTTCTTGGATTATTTGCTTACCATAGATTGAAGAGATTGGGTGAAAAGATACAGCCCTGATGCACACCTTTCTCAACTTTGAACTGGCAGTGTTTCCTTGTTCTGTTCAAATAACTGCCTCCTGGTCCATGTACAGAGTCCTCATGAGTACAATTAGGTGCTCTGGTATTCCCATTCTTCAAAGTGTTATCTATAACTTGTTATGATCCACACAGTCAAATGCCTTTGCATAGTCAATAAAACATAAATAAGTATCTTTCTGATATTTTCTGCTTTCATCTAAGATCCATCTGCTATCAGCAATGATGTTCCTGGTTCTTCGCCCTCTTTTGAATCCAGCTTGATTTTCTGGCAGTTCCCTGTCTGTATACTGCTTCAGTTGCTTTTGAATGATCTTTGTAAAATTTTGCTTGTATGTAATATTATGACATTGTTTGATAGTTTCCACATTCAGTTGAATTGCCTTTCTTGGGAATAGGCACAAATATGGATCTCTTCCAGTCAGTTGACCACGTAGCTGTTTTCCAAATCTGTTGGCATAAACATGTTGCATCTACAGGGCTGCATCTGTTTGTTGAAACATCTCTATTAGTATCTCATCAATTCCTGGAGCCTTATGTTTTGCCAGTTATTTCAAGGCAGCTTCTACCTTGTCCTTTAATACCATTGGTTCCTCTTCATATGCAACATCTCGAAATGGTTTGTCATCCACCAATTCTTTTTTGTATAATGATTCTGTGTACCTCTTTCCATCTTCTTTTGATGTTTCCTGCATTATTTAATATTTTGCCTGTAGAATCTTTCACTATTGCCACTCGAGGCTTGAATTTTTTTCTTCAATTCCTTAAGCTTGAGAAAAACAGTGTGTTCTTCCCTTTTGGTTTTCTGTCTCCAGCTCTTTGCACATGTCATTATAATATTTGATTTTATCTTCTCAAGCCACCTTTTGAAATCTTCTGTTTAGTTCCTCAACTTCATCATGTCTTCCTTTAACTTTAGCTGCTCAAAGTTCAAGGGCAAGTTTCAAAGTCTCTTTCAACATATAATTTGGCCTTTTCTTTTTTTCCTGTCTTTTTAATAATATTTTGCTTTCCTCATGAATGATATCTTTGATGTCATGCCACAACTTGTCTGGTCTTCTATCATTTGTGTCTAATGCATTAAATCTGTTCTTGAGGTGGTATCTGAACTCAGGTGAAATATACTCAAAGTCATACCTTGGCTCTCATACAATTGTTCTAATTTTCTTCAGTTTCAGTTTGAACTTGCATATGAGCAGTTGATGGTCTGATCCACAATCAGCACCTGGTCTCCTTCTGACATTTGATATGGAGTTTTTCCACTGTCTCTTTCCACAAATATAGTCAATTTTGTTCCTGCATATTCCATCTGGTGAAGTCCATGTATGTATATAGTTTCCTTTTATGTTGGTGGAAGAGCCTGCAGCTATAGCCCTGTGGCATCTGACCCTGTCAGATCTCAAAAGCTAAGCAGGATCAGGCCTGGTTAGTACTTGGATGGGAGACTGCCTGGGAACACCAGCTGCTGTAGGCTTGGGAGAAGGACCTGGCAATCCACTCCCAAAAATCAACCCGCCATTGAAAACCCTATGAACAGCAGAGAAAAAACACTGACAATAGTGTTTCACCTGTTGTACATAGGGTCGCTATGAGTCAGATACCGACCCGAGGGCACCTAACAACAACAACAACAACAACAACAACATGTTGGTGGAAAAATGTATTTCCTATGTAAAAGTCATTGGTCTGATAAAATTCTATCATGCAATCTCCAGTATCATTTCTGTTACCAAGGCCATATTTTCCAACTACTGAGCCTTCTTCTTTGCTTCCAACCTTTGCATTCCAGTCACAAGTGATTATCAGTATGTCCTGATTGCATGTGTGATCTATTTCAGATTACAGAAGCTGATAGAAGTCTTCCCTTTCTTCATTTGTGGCCTTAGTAGTGGGTGCATAAATTTGAATTATAGTCATATAAACTGGCCTTCCTTTTAGGTACATGGATATTATTATATCACTGATAGCATTGTATTTCAGGACAGATCTTGAAATGTCTTTTTTGATGAGAGATGCAACCCCATTTTCTTTAATTTGTCATTCCCAGCATACAAGACCATATGATTATCTGACTCAAAATGGCCCATGCCGGTCCATGATGCCTATAATGTCAATGTTTATGTGTTCCATTTCTCTTTTAATGATTTCTAATATTCCTACATTCATACTATGTACATTCCATTTTCCAATTATTAGTGGATGTTTACAGTTGTTTCTCCTCATTTTGAGTCATGCCACATCAGCAAATGGAACTCCCTGGAGCTTTTACTCCATTTCTGTCATTAGGGTAGACTCTACTTTGAGGAGGCAACCCTTCTCCACTTGTCTTTTGAGTGACTTCCAATCTGGGGGGCTCATTTTTCATCACTGTATCTGACAGTGTTTCTCTGCTATTGACAGAGTTTTCAGTAGTTAATTGTTTCAGGAGTGGGCTGCCAGTCCTCCTCCCTGGTCTATCTTAGTCTGGAAGCTCAGCTGAAATCTGTCCACCGTGAGTGACCCTGCTGATATCTAAGATATTGGTGGCATAGCTTTCAGCCTTGTAGCAACATGCAAGCCTCCACAGTGCGGCAAACTGACAGATGTGGGGGGATGAAGAGCTGTGGGAAGTATAAATGAATAAGGCAAGACCTACAGCCTCAGGTCACAGAGGATGGGGATGTGAAGAAAGCATTTGGCCATTAGCGCCTCAGACACTGGACACAGCAAGGGCCTCCCACAGCTCCGGGTCCTTCAGTGTTGTCTAGGACAAGTCAGGTCTCAAACAAGCCCATGAACTAAAGAGGGAAAATCAACAGTCTCTTCTTTCCCATGTCTCTTGCTAACTGCCACTGGGGGCTTTGGAAGAGTCATAAGGAAACATGGGCATAGGGGATACTGACTTTGCAGAGCAAGAGGCACCCTGTTCCCCCTACAAGAAAGACCAAGTAGGAAAGTACTCCCCCCTGACCTATTCTCCTCTCACTGCAGACCACTCTGGCTACTGCTCTGCCCCCACCCTGCAGTCCAAGGTCGTAAAACAGCTGTGGCATCTCATGTCCAAGTCATGTTGCCACTTTCCAGCTCTGGAATTTCTTACCTTTCTGTGGACCACCCTCTCCACCTGCAAATGAAAAACGATTCCCATGTAGAAGGAAGTACTTCATGAAATGGGAAAACACTTCCTAGATAGTGGTGCAGGTTAGCAAGTGTCATCGCCTGTTCCTAAAACCAAAGCATGCAAATGGGCAGGAGACAGTCCCGGCCTTGCCACTTGACACCCCTGTCCTTATTCCCAAAATGTGCCCATTCTCTTCCTCTCTGCGTCTCTCTGTCATCTCCCTCTCCTCCTTTCCTTTCTTCACTTCTCTATCTCCCCTCCCACCCCTCCTGCCAGTCCCCGGCTGGCAATGCCAGTGCTAACCTCAGTTGGGTCCAAGTGCTGCCTCTTCCTCTCCTGCCTGTTGCCTCAGGAGCTGCATCTTGCCATCCTTTCACCCTGTTAGCCAAGGAATCGGAGAAAGGAGATAGGAGCCGAGAGCACATAGGGGGAGGCAACCCTCCCTTCTTATTTTATACAGAGGTTGCTACCTGGCTGTTCAGCCAGTGAAGAAGTTGTTTTGTCTGGCCAGAGTAGGTGTTGGCTTTGTCTTATATTTGTATTTGTTTCACATCTAACATGAAAACAGTTGCCCAGAATGCAACTGGCCATGCTCCATGCTCTGCCCTTTTGTGACACCTCACCCCTTCACATGACTAGGATTTCTGTCTGACATCCAGAGGCATCTGAGCTTACAATCCTTGAATAGATTTTTTTTTAAGTGGTGGGTTCATGGTTGGCTTTCCTTCTATTGTACTCTTCTGAAAAAGTTTTCTGAAAGTAAAATAAATCAATGAAAAACCCAGAAGATAAAAAACTAAAACCATGCACAACCTCACACCCTAACATTTTATCCTATGCCTTACCAATCTTTTATATGAGGTTATTACATGAATAATTTTTAATGGGATCATAGCACTTCCTGGTTTTGTAGGATTTTTTCACTAAATAATATATCATGAGTTTCTTTCCATGTTATTAAATATTCTCCAATTGGGTTCTTAGTGGTTCTGTAAACAGGTAGGATATATATATCTAGTGGTTGTGACAGAGACCCGTAACAGTGGCTTAAACAAGACAGTTTATTTCCCTTAGATGTGGATATTATGGCCACAGTGGCTCTGCCCTGTGAGGATAGCAGGGCTCCCTTTAATCTGATGTCTCCACTGTCCCCGGGTGTGGCCCCTATCCACATGGTCCAAGAGTCCCCTCCCCAAATTTGCCTTGCAGCCCCCAAGGAGGTGAAAAGGGAGAGCAGGAGGCAACACTCATCCCTAAAGGGCACACCCCTTCCAAGAGCTGGAAGCTGCCAGTCACCTCCACCTTCATCCAATTAATTGCAGCCATGGCCACATGCGGCTGTAAGGGAGAGCTAGGAACCATTTTTGAGTTGGCATGCAGGTCCTCAGATATATATAACAGAGTCTACTATTATGGGAGAAAGTGGAATAGATACTGGGGACAACTGTCAGCATCTGCCACAATTGTGTTTTATTTTGGGAACTCCTGGGGACATTCATACATCCATGGTAATTTTTCTGAGATAAGTTTTCAGTAGAGCAATAACTTGATCAAAGAATAAGAGTCTTTAAGACTCCTGAGATTCAGTCACATCACTTCCCATTTCTGAGACAGCCTGTGGCTGACCAATACCCATGTAGATATTTTCTTCTTTGTCTTCCCTTCCACCTTGCACACATTTCAGCTGCCCATCTTTCAACAGGGGGTGGGTTATGCATAGATAGACTTCAAAGAGCATAACCCAATGCTGAAAATCACATTTGGGGTGCAGATCCTACCATCTCTGCTTCAGCCCCCCTATTCAGGGGTGGCAAACCTGGGGCAAGGCAGGATCTTAGGGATGGCACAGTGTCAGGTGTGGCCACCCAGGACCAGGGACCTGGGGACAACAGTCTGACTGGAATGTCCTGAACCCTCAGACTCTTGGGTCAAGAGGCTGACTGGGGACAGGAGTCAGGAGCAGGCAACCCAAGGCCAAAGGACTCTGGGCTAGTGGCTAGAAGCCTATGGAGACAGGCACGAGGTCAAAGAGGGAGATGTTCACAAGGTTAAATGTAAAGAACAGCAAGCCCCTGGCCCTGGCTGGCTTCTACTGCAGGCAGGGTCATCTAGCATACAGTCTAGCAGATGGTGTACAGTGTGCCTTGGGACCCCACCCCTAGGCCTATCTAGTGCCATGCGGGTCTAAGGGGTGTCACCAGCAGATGAGGCTCTTTCTGCAGCTCTCCAGAGCGATCCCTCAGGGACCACTCTTTGTGGGTTACCAGGCAGTGCTGTAAATGCCATAAAATGTCAATTTAGAATAGTAACTCGTGCCTCCAGGGGAGAAGGGGGAAATAGAGCAAGGTGGCAATCCAGACAACGCCATGTTAGGAAGCAGGGAAGCAGAGGCTGGGAGGAGTCCCCACATCCCCAGGATTCTCCCATCTCCCATTCTCCCAGTGTCCTCAGATGAGCCTGAAAAAAAGACACTAAGCAATTGGGCAATTTCTGAGATGCAGTCCTGAAGGCAGGGGGCCACCTGACCTAAAATAGCCTCCAGCGATGTCAGCAGACATCAACCACTGCCACCAGGTGGCACCAAACTGCAAAGAGAGCGTAGCTTCTTTCCCTCAGCTGGGGAGGCAGGTTTACATCCAAGGTAGGAGCCCCTGATTTATCCTGAGGTTCTGGCTCCTACCTGGGCCCTGGCACACAGCAGGGCTCGGGAAATGCGCAAATGTCTGCTGGTTGGAAGATGGACGGATGGATGGATGAGCAGATGGATGGCTGGACCGGTGAGTGGAGTAGATTCCTCTCATACTCTCCAAGGAGCTGGGCACCGCTTCTCCTTTAAAAGGACACTGTAGATAAAACTAGAGCTCCGCTCAGGGCCTTCAAGACCAGGCCATTCCAGGTGACTCTGCCCCAGGCTCCACCTGGAGTCCAAAGAGTTGAAGGGGGTCTTTATTGCACAAACTAATGGGGACGAGGTCTGCCCTTTGTGTCAGAGGTCACTGACGGTGTCCCCTGGGGCAAGAAGAAGGAAGGCCCCTTCCTATACTCAGCTCCCACCCTGGCCTGGCAGCCCCCTGCCCATCCTGCCCTTGCTGTGCTCTCTACCTGGGGAGCTGGCCTGGGTGGCCCTCCCTGCTGTGGCCTCGCCTCATCCTATCCTCTGCTCAAAGTCAGCTCCTCGAGAGAGACTTCCTGACCCTCGCTCTCCACCCCTTTGGCCCTCACACTTTGGTTTCCTTCTTGGCTGTCACCGTTTCCCCTGTTTTATTGGCAAATGCTCAGAATTCATCTCGTTGCTGTCATGCCGGCTCCACAGTGGGCCCCTGGCTCTAGAACAGCACCTGGCACCTAGAACCCTGGATGGGGGTGTCACCCCAGCCCTGCCCCTGGCTGAGCCAGCACAGGGAAGCCCCCAAAAGGGGCGACTTAGAGACTCCACTGGGACTGCTGTTGAGTGGGATCCTCGTGGTTCAGGTCTCATTGACTGGAACTGTGGCTGAATGACCATGCCCAGAAATCCCATCACTTAGTCATCCCTTTGCCTTTGGCTCAGAGCTCACCGACCAGGCAGGATGTCTGCCCTCCCAGAGAGCAGTCAGAAACTTGGGGGCTGGGGACAATGGAAATTCCCTGCAGGCTAGGTACCTCTGGACCTATTGTCTATATCCATTCATGGAGGCTGCAACTTTTAATGTGAATTCAGAAAGCTGGACAAGCCACACAGACAGACATCTTGCTTTGTCTTTTTTTTTTTTTTCATTTGTATAATTTCAAGCAACTCATACATTTATTGTCTATGCTACATTGTATTTCTTTTCGGTTTTCTGCAGGAAGGGGGTCTTCTCTGCCCAACTTCCATTGGAGGGTTCATTTGTCCGAGCGCCCCATGCCATCAGGTTTTAATCTTCAGTTCATCGTCCACACTGCAGATGTTTTCCTGGTTTATCATGTGGTGGTGGCTGTGCCTACTCACACGACACTCCCAGTTACCTCGGCCCCATACCTTGGTGAAGATGAAGTCATTTCCCCACAATGCCCAGCTGCAGAAGTTCCTGCAGCAGGAGCATGTGGCTCCAGTGTGTGCTCGAAGAGTTGGGGCAAGCAGTGCTGGGGTCTGGTTCTCTGGTAATCCAAGAAGGGGGATCTCTACCCCCCAATAGTGGTCCCAGGATCTGGATCCTGGATCTCCGTCACCTCACCCAGCACATCCTCCTTCCCACCTTCCTGTCTCCCTAACTCTTTTGGCCTTGTTTGTTGTTGTTAGGTGCCATCAAGTCAGTGTCTGACTCATAGCGACCCTGTGTATAACAGGTGAAACACTATTGTCAGTGCTTCCCTGCTATTCAAAGGGTTGTCAATGGCGGATGGATTTTTTGTGGGGAGTGAGTTGCCAGGTCCTTCTCCCAAGCCTACAGCACCTGGTATTCCCAGGCGGTCTCCCATCCAAGTACTAACCAGGCCCGACCCTGCTTAGCTTCTGAGATCTGATGGGATCGGACATCACAGTGCTACAGCTGCAGGCCTTTCTGCCTTAGGAAGGACAAAATCTCACTTTTTTCTCCTCTTGCATTTAGGCTTTCAGCTCTTTCGACCCTTTGTTTCTGCTTAGGAGAGAATGGGGGAGAACAAATCCATCTCAAGCCAGAAGTCTGTCCCCTCTGTCCATGGACGAAACCAATCCCAGGCTGGGGAAGAAAAACTGCTTCTGTACTAAACACGTGGACTTTTTTTTCTTATCTTTATTCCTTAAACAATACAGTGTAACAACTATTTTCATAGGATTTACATATTATGCAGCCATACCACCTTGGCCTCACATCCCATCTGATCTCAGAAGTTAAGCAGGGTCGGCATAGGTAGTCCTTGGATAGGAAACCACCTGGGAACACCAGGTGTTGTAGACATAGAAGGACATAGCAGCCCACTCTCAAAACAATCAGCTATTGAAAACCCTATGAATAGCAGAGAAGCACCGACAATAGTGCCAGGCCTGGCACAGTGTGGTTTCATCTGTTGCACATATAGTCTCTATGAAGCAGACCAGACATGATGACACCTAACAACAACAACAACAACAACAACAACAACAGGCATCGTAAGTCACTTGTTGTTGTTGTTGTTAGGTGCCGTCAAGTTGGTATCCAACTCATAGCGACCCTATGTACAACAGATGAAACATTATCGTCAATGCTTCTCTGCTATTCATAGGGTTTTCAATGGCTGATTGTTTTTTGGGAGTGGGTTGCCAGGTCCTTCTCCCAAGCCTACAGCACCTGGTGTTCCCAGGTGGTCTCCCATTCAAGTACTGACCAGGCCTGACCCTGCTTGGCTTCTGAGATCTGATGGGAATCAGATGCCACAGTAGTATGGCTGCAGGCATAAGTCACCTAGAGACTATTTAAAGTGTGCAGGAGGATGTACATAGGTTATATGCAAATACTACACACAATTTTATACAAAGGACTTTAGCATCCATGGACTTGGGGATTTGTGAGGGTCCTAGAACCAAGCCCTGCAGATACTGAGGGACAACTGCATACACAAGAGCCATGTAGCTGGACACAGTGGCCCACCCCTCCAATACTAGTGACTCAGGAGGCAGAGGCAGGAAGATTTCAGGTTTAAGGCCAGGGGCAGCCGGTGTAACTTATCGAGACCCTGACTCAAGATAAAAAAAATAAAAAGTGGATTTGAGGTGCAGCTCAGTGGTACAGTGCTTGCAAAGCATGCATGGTGTCCTGGGTTCAACCTCTAAGAACTGACCATAAATAAATAAATAAACAAACAAATAAATAAATATGCCGTGCAGGCTGTCCCAGAGACCACCAAGCATGACGGCTTGTTTTCACTTGCATGTTGTCTCAGAGATTCCTAAACACTGGTGACCTGTCCACCAGTGGAGAGTTCTGTAGGTGGGGGCTCCTTTCAGTATCTGCAGCCCCTTAAAGGAATGTTAGTTGGTGGGATCTGGGGAGGCTGTGCTGGCTGCAGGGAAGGTGGGGGACCTTGGAGACAGCAAAGGTCATAGATGACACTTTGCTCTGCAGATCTGCCCTGGCCACTCACAACTGACCCTCGAAGGCTGGAGCTCCAGCGGAAGGGTGGCCCCTCCCTGGGATTTCCTGGCTCAGCCCACAGCTGGCTCAAGGCTCATGAAAAGGTGGAGCGGGGCTCAGGCAAGGAGGGAGCTCCTAATTCTGGCCAGGAGATATCTTAAGAAGGCAGGTATTGTGCGTCCTTCTAGCTATGGAACCAGCAAGCTGTGGCCAGGCCCATAGGGCCCGGACCGACCAGGCATTGCCGTGTGTACACTGGCCATGAGCTGTAGGGCACTTGGCTGCAGGTCTGTAAAGAAACTTTCCGCTTCGTGCTGCTGCCAGAAGCCACGCTCCGGGCCAGCTGGGATCAGTGCAGGATGCAGAAGTTTCTCTCTGGGGTGCGGGCTCAGGGACCCTGATGGCTGGGAGCCGCAGGAACTGCAGGCAGAGCCTCTGACTGCCGCTTGGCTCCGCAGACCCCAGGCCCCACAGGTGGGTGAGGTGGGCGAAACCAGAGAGCCAGGAAGAGGCAGCGCTGGGGCGGGGGGCAGGCGCCAGGCTTCCCCCAGCCACCCTCCACCGACCGATGGAGCCACGGAGCCGGGGCTGCCAGCCCAGCGGCCCTGAGTGGGGCCTAGGGAGACCCTGCTGGGAAGAGCCACTAGGGTGGGGGGAAGGACTCTGAGCCCCGAGCCTTCCCGTCTGGGCCAATGGCAGCCATCCTGGCCCTGGGACCGCCCTCCACCAACCTTCGGCCCCGCCCCTCCCCAGCCTCCTCCTCTCCCTTCCCGCAGACTCCAACCACGGCGATTTTGGTCCCTAGCAGGTATTTAGTCCTGTTCCAGGATGGTTTGGGTGTCGCTTGTGGGGCCAGGGCCGAGGGCTGCTACCGGCCTCTGGTGGACAGAGGCCACGGATGCTGATAACATCTGGCGGTGCTGAGGACAACCCCTCATCCACTCCACACACATGGGGGGGCACCTCTCACGTCCCCTTGTGCTGCCTCTCCTGATGGGCTGGCCAGATGACCCCACGTTCATCAGCTAGTTCCTTTAGGTCACAGATGTTCAAAAATGTTCAAATAAGTGGCTTATTATTATTATTATTAATTTCTTAAATCCCATGGCCTTTGCTGTCAGGGACTCCATTTTGTCACGCCTATCTCACTTTAGTCTAAACGATGCTGTGAATCCACAATAGGCAACAGAGAACTTCCATCTTCTCTGCTCACCACCTGGTTGGCAGTGGAAGCTCTGGCAAGGTGAGGCTCTTCTTCTGACTTCATTAGACTTCAAGTGATCTCACGTGGGACCCCAAAGTATTGTGGAGGAGAGGAGTGAGGAGCACAGAGGTTTTTCCTCTCAGTCGCCTGTGGACGTGGGTACCCCAGCCCCTGCCTGTGCAGGGTCTCAGCTCTGCAGGTGACTTGCTTTCCTAAGCTTCATTAACTCCACTGCAGATCACCTCGAAGGCTGACCAACCCCACCACCCACGAGCCAGCCAGCCAAGAGAGCTCAGGCTCTGCCCAAACCAGGACTTCTGCACCTGAGCAGCCAGAGGGTGGAAGAAGGCAGGAAAGATACAAAATTCTTCCTCCTGCTTTGAAAAATGAGACACAGCCACTGAGAAGAATGGCCACAGACATGTCTGATCCATTCATTATCCCTTTGATAAACGTCAAGAGCCAGCTCTATGTCAAGTCCATGGTCCCCAGGGACCCAGCTGTGCAAGGACATAAGCAGTAACGGCACCCAAGCCTCCTTCCCCCAGTGCCATTCCAGGATGGATAAACTGAGGCTTAGGGAGAATCTATGCATTGCCCAAGGTCCCACCAGATTTCAAAGCATGGTTGAAGGAGCGCTTGGGCTCTGGGCTCACCAGTGAATACTATTTCTCCCCAAGCCCCTCCCCAACCCAGTCAAGTGATACACATGTGGGTCACAGGACCCTGGAGAGGACCTGCCTCCCAGCCAGGGCCTACACTGGCAGCCACAACTCTTCGCCCTCAGGTCTGTGCACCGCCACAGTAGGACCTTCGTCTGCTCACTGAAGTAGAGGAGGCAGGGTGAGCTGAGCTTGTCAGGAAGTCAGAGGCATTGGAGAGGTTGGGGTTCCCTTTGAAGCAGGAGAAGAGGGAGCAGAAGGAGGTCTTGCAGCCCAGAGGCAGGATGCACAAGGCGCCTGCAGTAGCAAACCTGGGAGGGGTGAGAGGACCCAGCTGCACCAGCCCACCTCCTGGAGTCCATGTAGAGCAGACACCTCCTCAGGCCACAGGCACCCACCCCTCACAGTCTATGGCCACCAGGTGACTCCTTCTGGGGCAAGCGCCCCAGCTCCACAGGCCCCAGCACCCTCCACCTGCACCCCAGTCGTCACATGACATCTCTGTCCTCCCAGATAGGACTTTACCAATGATCAGTCCCTTCTCCTGCCTTTCAGTCACGGCCCCTCCTCCTGCGGTGCTAAGGAACTCATTCTCAGGGGCCAGATTTGCAGGATTCAACAGGACAGTCCACCACACTGCTTGAGTTGGAGCTCTGGCTGGGGCTATTACTAGCTGAGTGGTCTTTTGTGCCTCAGTTTTCCATGGTACAAAACAATAAAAATGGCTTAAACCTCTTAGGCCTGAGGGCACTTAAGTCCTATGACTTGGTGTGGGTGAGTTTAAACCATTCAACCCTACCACAGAGGAACGAAAGAGGCCGCAGTATGGAAAGCAATGTGAGGGGTTAGAAAGGCTGAGCCAGAGAGCACAGCATGGTGGTGCACACCTGTAATCCCAGAGGCTCAGGAGGCGGAGGCGGGCAGATGACAAATTCAAGACCAGAGGCAGTCTATGTAACTTAGCAAGACCCTGTCTCAAAAAGTAAAAAAAAAAAAGGGCTGGGGATGCAGCATAGTGGTCCAGCAATTGCAAAGCATGCAGGCATGAGGCCCTGGGTTCAACACCCAGTACCTAAAAAAAAAAGAAAAAAGAAAAAAGAAAAAAAGAAGAAAAAGAAAGGCTGAGCCACTTAACCAGCTCACTGGGTGGGAAAGAGCAGAGCTAAGATGTGAACCCAGCTATCCTGACTTTAGAGTCCATGGTGGCCTCTACACAATGCTGCCTCCAACTGTCCTCTCTGTGCCTCCATTTCCCTCACTTGTCACATGCAGACGGCACGCTGCTTGGCAGGGTTTCCATGCTAGTGTGATCTGAAGAGGGGCCTCCTGTGCAAAGAACGCTGTCGGTGGACTTAGGCCCGGCCCCATCTCAGGGCCCCATGCTCCCTCTGGCCAGGCTCCTTCCTGGCCCACTGAGCACTGCTGCCCTGTCTGATGCCTCCACTGCCTGTCAGAGAGGCCCAGGATATGCGGCACAGGGTCACTGAGCTCTTGTGGGCCCAGGGCCACCTCCCTGTTAAGGCTGAGCATGGGGTAGGCTCACCCGCGAGCAGGGCAGGGTGGCCCCTCCGGGGAGGTCCTGTGTCCCTATTGTTGCTGTAGAAAGCCATCAATGAGTTTCTGTCCTATGCCACTTCCAGTCAGTCTTGCCATGGCTGGGTGCCACTGGGTTACCCACATTCCTGGTGGTCAGAATCAGAAGACTCCTGATGGAGACTTTCCTCTGGATCCAGGCAGTCAGGTAAGGACTCAGGTGCAGGTGGATAGGAGTTAAACTGAGTAGCCCTGAGGGCACACCACATGGATTCAGACTCATGCTCTGACTGGCTGAGTGTCCCTTTCTCTAATGGTTGACATTCACCGGGACTTACTTACTACATGCCAGGCTCTTCGGACTTCCTATGCATTGTCTCAAATCAATCTTCATATTAGCTGCATGAAGTGGTGCTGTACTGATCCCCATGCTATGTGTAAAGAATCCGAGACTTAGAAATTTGGTGGGTAGACAAAGGAATATTTGTCAGCCATAAAAAAAGTGAAATCCTGTCATTTGTAGCAACATGCATGGATCCAAATTACCACACTGTATCCCATAAATATGTGTAATCATTCTGTCAATTGTCTGCAGCCATATCACCCTTGTGTCCAATCCTGTCTGATCTCGGGAGCTAAGCAGGGTCAGGCCTCGTTAGTCCTTGGATGGGAGACAACCTGGGAATACCAGGTGCTATAGCCTTGGGAAAAGGACCCAGCAGCCCCCTCCCAAAACAATCAACCATTGAAAACCCTATGTAGGGTTGCTATAACTCGGAGTTAACCCAATGGCACTTAACAACAACATTGTTGTTGTTGTTGTTGTTAGGTGCCGTCGAGTCAGTATCCGACTCATAGTGACCCTCTGTACAACAGGGGAAACACTATTGTCAGTGCTTCTCTGCTGTGCATAGGGTTTTCAATGGCAGATTGATTTTGGGAGGGGGTTGCCAGGTCCTTCTCCCAAGCCTACAGCTTCTGGTGTTCCCAGGCAGTCTCCCATCCAGGTACTAACCAGGCCCCACCCTGCTTAGCTTCCAAGATCTGACAGGATCAGATGCCACAGGGCTACAGCTGCAGGCAACAACAACATTATGTCAATTAAAAACATGTTGTTGTTGTTAGGTGCTGTCGAGTCCGACTGATAGGAACCTAATATCCAACATAGGGTTTTCAATGGCTGATGGTTTGGGGATTGTTTCAGAAATAAGCTGCCAGGTCCTTCTCCCATTTTTGCTGTGGCTGGGGATCAAACCCAGGGCTTCAGAGTGTGCAGAGCAGCACCCTACCAACTGAACTAAAGTCCACAGTTAAGTGAAAAGACTTTAGCACCTACCAATCCCCCTTAGGACAAACTGAATGAGCAAGTCATTGCTTTCTGACTCAGCAGACCCAAACCAGAACATAGTTGTGATGGAAAGACAATCCCAATAAACACCTTGTCTTTCAATATCAGCAATACAAAAAAACCTCAGTTTTGTGCAGTGCAACATCCCAAACTAACTTCAAAGTAGGAACCCAGAGGTCAGTGTCCCTGGTTCCCATTACAGTTCTTGTAGCACCAATGAGCCCTGCCTCAATGTATGACCTTTGGTGTCTCAGTTTCCCCACCTTTACAATGGTCATAACAGTGGTACACATCTCATAGGCTTGCTGAGAGCATGAAACTCATATGACTTGATACAGATAAGCTAAATCTATTAGCTCAAACCAACTTTCCCAGGGTCAGGCACTCAGTATTTTGGGAAGATGCCCATGTGCTCCTTGGTAGTCAAACCCAATCCAGCACCTCATGGCTGACAGCTTCCCAGATTTGGTTCATTCACCTTTGCTGATTTCATCAATTTCCCTTCCACCTTCACAGTGTTCATTATATCTACTCTTGACTTCATACTTTTGGATAAATTTCCTTCAGAGGTAATCAAAAATTTCTTTTAAATGGGCACAGCATAACACCATCATAAACCCACCATCCAGATGTTCATGAGAGTAACTATAAGTAAGTGCATAACGGAGGTGGTACTCTACCAGCAATGAGCACACACAGAGCTAGACTTCTGAATACCATTCCCCACTGAAACATGAGCCAGTCTTGCATGTTAGAAATTATGTCAGAATAAAGAGTTTAAAAGGGGGGAGTGAGGAAGAGAGGAAGGGACAGGAGTCCATAGAGAAGTGGCTGATTCCAACAAGGGCAGAGAAAGGACAAAAGAGTCTGTGCCAGGAGGTCAGGATGTGGCCCAAATCCATGGGGACACATCAGAAGGCCATAAGAGCCAACTCAGAGAGGCCCTGGCCAAGACTGGGAATATCTGAGCATCAAAATACAGGATGATACTAATGGATTATAATTCACCAAATAAAATAGAATTGAATGAATCCATTCTGATGTAAATAAATAAATGATAGGCATAGCTCTTCCTTCCAGTAAATGCCAATAATAAACGGAAAAAGAATGATGGAGTCAGAGATCCTTTGGCAGCCACTACAGTCGTAATGGATTCAGGCAAAAATCATCAATGAAGGTTAAAACTGTGGGTGAAAGTCAGATGAGGAACAGATACTCATGTAACCTCCAAAGGATTTCCTTCGCAAATCAGTTACCATGCTCAGAAGGGCACAGACTAGTGGATGGTGAAGGAGCCTGGAGGAGTCCACCTCACTCAGGGCTCAGGGTTGGCATCAAGGAGCCAGGATGGGTGCATGTGGTGGCCTTCCCGGAGGAGGTGCCATGCAGTGCCTGCTAAACCCAGTCAACCCAACCCTCAATGCACGGAAGCATCGCAAAGCCCCAAACTGGGAGATGTTCTACACATTCCCAATAGGGAGGGCCCACAAGTGGAGGGTAGATGGCCACACTCAGTGTGTGGTCCAAGGAGACAGCAGGGCACTGCAAGGGATACAGTTGGATTAGCTGGAAACATCTGAGTGTGGCCCACATCTCAGCTGCCAGTACCATGTCAGTGTTAGACGCTCTGTCTCAGATTGTCCTTGTTCTTAGGAAAACCATGCTGAACTCTTCAGGAGCAAACCTCTCCAAGGCTCAGGAAATAGTGTGTGTGTGTGTGTGTGTGTGTGTGTGTGTGTGTGTTTGTGTGTGTTTGTGTGTGTGTGTGTGCAGAAAAGAGGGAGGGAAAGAGGAAGGGAGAAGGAGAAAAAGAAAAGAGGAGTGGAGGGAGGGAGGGAGCAAGGAAAGAAGGAGAAAGAGAAGGAAAGGGAAGAAGAAAGGAGAGAGAGAAAAGAAAGGGAGCGAGGGATGGAGGGGGAAAAGGAAGGAAGGAAAGAAGGAAGGAGGAAGGGAGGAAATGAGGAAGGGAGAAGGGAAAGAAAGAGGAAAGAAGGAGAAGAGAGGAAAGAAGGAGGAAAGAAGGAAGGAAGGAAGGAAGGAAGGAAAGAAGGAAGGAAGAAGGGAGGAAGGAAAGAAGGACAGATGGACGGAAGGGGAGGGCGGGCATTTTCCCTTTCCCACGCGGGGTGTCCAGGCCTTTTCCCCATGTTCCCCATGGCGATCAGCACAAGCAGATCCTTGTGGCCTTTGTGGCTCATTGGGCTCCGACCACTGCTGAGGCCCTGCGTTACTTCAAGCTGCTGGCCGTGAGAACTTTCTGCTCTGTGCCCTGTGAATATTTTCCTCATCACTTCCCATGTGGCTTTATGTGGTTTGGATGGAAATCCTGTGTTGTAGAAGCTGCAAGTCTGTTCTCCCAGTCTTTCATCTCTGTTCATGGTATCTACTGTGGCTCAGAAGTTTTAAATCCCAGACAAAGTTGAGAATATCAATCTTTTCTTCTGGGTTTTGTATTCTCTCATGAGGGAATGTTGCCTCTGAAGTCTTTCCTGGTCTAAGTTTATATATAAGCCATTCAATCATTTCTCATAAGGCTTTAATAGGTTTTTAAACTTACATCTTTAATATGAAATTTATTTTACATGATTATCTACAACTATATTCAATGTTTTAGATGTATATTTAGGCTTCTAGCCATGTTTATCGGGGCTGGGGTTTAGCTCAGCTGGTAGAGCACCGCTCTGCAGTCTCTGAGGTCCCGACTTCGATTCCCAGCACGGCAAAAATGGGAGAAGGATGTGGCAATCCACTCCCAAGGCAATCCCGAAACAACCAGCCATTGAAAACCCTATGAGGGTCACTATGAGTTGGACACGACTCAACGGCACCTAACAACAACAAGCAGTGTTTATTAACCAATTTAGCCTGGCCTTTCTGACCCCCTTGACTGTACACTTTTAGTAGATTCCATTCTGGTTAATTGAACATAGAGGCATCTGTTGGTGT
This sequence comes from Pedetes capensis, assembly GCA_007922755.1. Lineage (NCBI taxonomy): Eukaryota > Metazoa > Chordata > Mammalia > Rodentia > Pedetidae > Pedetes > Pedetes capensis. Next base: position 47,304 of record VMDO01002103.1, read on the forward strand.
TTCCAGGGGATTGGTTTCAGGAACCCCTATCAATATGGATTGATGATTAATATGGAGTCTATAGCCATAGAACCCTGGCACAGGATCCTGCTTGATCTCAGAAGCTAAGCAGAGTCAGCCTGGTGAGCCCTTGGATAGGAGACGACTTGGGAACACCAGGTGCCACAGACTAGAGAGAAGAACCTGGCAACTCACTCCCAAAAAACAATCACCATTGAAAATCCTATGAATAGCAGAGAAGCACTGATAATAGTGGAGGTCGTGGCACTGTATTGGGGAGTGTTTCGTCTATTGTACGTAGGGTCACTATGAGCTGGACCCGACTCGATGGTACCTAACAACAACAACAACAACAACAACAACAACAACAACAACATCAGTATGGAACTCCACAGATACTCAAGTCCCTTAAATAGAATGGTGTAGTATTTGCACATATATACATATACGTATATATATATGTATATATATACTATATATGTGTGTGTGTATATATATATGTATATATACTATATATGTGTGTGTGTATATATATATATATGTATATACACACACATGCCTGCAGCTGTAGCCCTGTGGCAGCCAATCCCGTCAGATCTTGGAAGCTAAGCAGGGTCGGGCCTGGTTAGTACCTGGATGGGAGACTGCCTGGGAACACCAGAAGCTGTAGGCTTGGAAGAAGGACCTGGCAACCCCCTCCTAAAATCAATCTGCCATTGAAAACCCTATGTACAGCAGAGAAGCACTGACAATAGTGTTTCTCCTGTTGTACAGAGGGTCGCTATGAGTCGGACACCAACTTGAGGGCACCTAACAACAACAACAAACACACACATACACACACGTGTGTGTGTATATATATATGTACATTTGCATCTCCTACGTGTCTGTCAGCTTGTCATCCTATGGAGGCTTGCATATTGCTGTGATGCTGAAAGCTATGCCACTGGTATCTCAGATACCAGCAGGACCACCCATGGGGGACAGCTTTCAGCTGAGCTTCCAGACTAAGACAGACTAGAGAGAAGAATCCGGCAGCGCACTCCTGAAATAGTCAGCCATTGAAAACTCTATGAATAGCAGAGAAGCACTATCAAAATATAATGCTAGAAAATGAGTCCCCCAGATTGGAAGGCATTCAGGAAATCACTACGGAATAGTTGCCTCCTCCAAGTAGTTGTTAGGTGCCATCAAGTTGGGTCTGATTCATAATGACCCTCACAGGGTTTTCAATGGCTGATTGCTTCAAGATTGCTTTGGGAGTGGATTGCCACCTCCTTCTCCTGTTTTTGAGGTGCTGGGGATCAAACCCAGGTCCTCAGAGAGTGCAATGAGACACTCTACCAACTAAACCCCAGTTGACCTTAAAGATGGGAACGGAGTCAAGCCCCTGGTACCTCCATTTGCTGATGCAGCATGATTCAATATGAGAGGAAACAGTGTCTGCAACATTGGGCTCAAACATAAAAAAGATCATGTGCGTGGTATAGTGTCAGATAGTGCTTTTTCTGTTGTATGTTGGGTTGCTATGAGTGGGACTCAATGGCATCTGACAACAACAGCATTTGCATATAACCTATGTACATCCTCCTGTATCCTTCAACTCACCTCCAAGTGGCATTATACTTAATAGAGACCATATGATTTAGGGGATGACAGAAAAAATAAAATCTGTGCATGCCAGTACAGATGCAATTTTTTTCCCAAATATTTTTCATCTGAGGTTGGTTGAATCCACAGATGCAAGAACCCACAATGCTATACTTTGGATCTTAAAGTCCCCTAGGTCCACCTTGGCACTTTAGGACAGTGGTGGACCCTTTAAAAGGTAGGGCCTAGAAGAAGTTTAGAGATCACCAGAGGTGTGCCCTCACAGGGAACTGTGAGGAGCCAGCAACTTCCTTCCTCTCTGTTGTTCCTGGTTATGACGTGAAAAGGTTTCCTCTACCTTGGGTTCCCACAGTGACATGCTGCCTTGCCATTGCTCCTAAAGCAACAATGCCAACCAACCATGGAGTCTGTTCAAAACTGTGATCCAAAATAAGCCTTCTCTCTTTATAAGGAGATCATCTCAGCTACTTTGTTACAGTAATGGGAAGCTGACTAACACACTCAGAGGGCTGACCATGTTTCCCTTTTTCATGGGTCAGTGGCACTTTATTATTAGCATTAACTGCTGCAACTTTGTCAATTATATGTCTGGTGGAGCTGGGTGGCTCTCTCTGGCATTCTTTCTCATGGTGGCCCTGGCTCATCCGCCCTATCCTGCTGGGTCATCTTTAATGCCCACAAGTTGAGTTCTGTGTTGGAAATTCCCCCTCCCTCCATCTCACTTAATTGCCAAGGCCTGAGTTTGTGTCTTTATACCCCAGGAGATGTATCTGGAAGCCAGGAAGCTCCTCCCAGGTGGGAAAGCAAACCGGAAAACTTTGCAGAGGCCCTGAAGAGCATCAGGTCCAGCAGAGAGAAGTATTGACAAAGCCCAGCACATGGAATCTTCACTTTTACAGAGTCAGAGGAGAGCACATGGCCCCAGGAGGAAAAAGGATTTCCCCCAGCTCACCCACTGAGGGGCTCCTAATTTCACACCAGGCCTCCCCTTATCCCTCCTGATGAGAGGTGCTCAGCCCTCTCTGAGACAGGAGCCTCCACGTCCCTGCCTCACTTGGACCCTGGAAGGGATATATGAGGGCAGACTCCCCCTTGCTCCTTACAGTAGTATTGCCAGACTGTTATGGTTTGAGTCTAAAATGTCCCCCAAAGGTCATGTGTTTGAATGTTAGGTCCCTAAGTGGTGGCATTGTAATGGGAAGCTGTGGAACTTTAGGAGGTGGGACCTGGCTGGCAGAAGTAGGTCACAGGGGGTAGGCTTTGAAGAATTTACCTGGATCCCTGGCCCCAGTAACCTCTCTTTGCTTCCTAGTTGGCCACAACATGAACAGCTGTCCTTCAACATAGGCCTTACCACCTGCTCCATCACCATGCCTCCCTGCCATGATGGGCTGAAACCCTCTGAACCATGAGCCAAATAAATCTTTCCTCCCATAATTTGTGTCAGGTATTTTGTCATAATGACACAGAAGCTAACAAAAAATTGGTGCCAGACAGTAGGGCTGTTGATAAAACCTGACCATGTGGTTCCTTGAGCATTGGACTTGTTTGTAGAAGAAGCTGGAAAGAATTTGGAGATGCAGGTGAGAGAAGTCCTTGAATGCTGTAAGCAGAGCTTCAGAGGCAATTCTGGTGGAAGTTCTGAAGACCAGCATGCTAATACAAATGCAGGTAGTAAAGATGGGGCTCACAGGGTTTCAGGTGGAAATAAGGACACTACTAGGAATTAGACTAGAGATCATTTGTGTTACATTTTGGCAAAGACTTTGTTTGCTGTTTGCCTGTGTCCTAAAGACTTCTTGTTGTTGTTGTTGTTAGGTGCCATCAAGTCAGGTCTGACTCATAGTGAACCTATGTACAACAGAGCAAAACACTCCCTGACACTGTGCCATGTCTGGCACTATTGTTAGTGCTTCTCTGCTATTTATAGGGTTTTCAATGGCAGATTGTTTTGGGAGTGGATTGCCAGGTCTTTCTCCCTAGCCTGCTGCACCTGCTATTCTCAGGTGGTCTCCCATCCAAAGACTTACCCAGGCAAACCCTACTTAGCTTATGAGATCAGGTGGGATTGGATGCCAGGGTGTTATGGCTGCAGACTAAAGATTTGAGTGAGACTAAATTCAAAAGTAATGGAATAATTAACTTGGTGAAGAAAATTTCAAGACAGCATAGTATTGAGGCTGTGGCTTAGTTATTATTGGCTGCTTTTAGCCTGATTGATGATGGGAAAAAGATGCAAGATTGATGGTAGGAAAAAGATGGGAAAAAGGCAGAGTAGAAAGATTTGAAAAATGTACAGTTTGGCAAGAAAAAAAAAGCCATAGGTTTAAAGTTGAGGACAAGGCAAGTTAATGCAATGAAGCCATGATTGTTAAAGAGATAAGTACCATTAAAGAGGAGCCAGACACTCTGTATGGGACAAAGATTCCTGGGGGCAAATCAGGAGTTAGACCCCTCCCATCTAAGGCTCCAGAGTATGAAACAGCAAACCCCTTTGAAAGGTCTTTATCTAAAAGGACAGAGCTAAAAGTGTGCCTGCTGGAAAGGTGCTACCTAGAGAAGTGGTTTCCTGGCCCAAGCACACAGAAGCTGCTATAACCGTGGTCCGGTGAGGCCCAGCTAATGCTCAGGTTGGTGGCAGATTTTGGCATGGTCCATGTGGTGCTGGTTTTGCAGGCATGTGAAACATGAGTTATGGGATTATGGAGGCCACCACCAAGGTGACAGAGACTAGCCTGAGAGACCAATGTGTACCAGGATCAAATTTCCTGTGGTGAGCCCTTGAGGGGATGGTACATGAAGCTTAAAGGGTGGAGCCTAAGCTGCAATGGAGACCTGAAGATGTTGGAGATGCCAGCAACGTGAAGCACCTGCTGAGGAATGCCCCTGGCAATGAATGGAGCCAGTCTAAGAGGGCCATGTGTGTTACAAAGGACAAGGCTATAGGCCTGGAGTTGCCTAAGCCTGTTTGAGTCCAGATGATACCATCCTGTGTGCCAGTTGCCAAACATGGAGCTATAGGATTCGATGTCTTCCCAGCTGGATATTTGCCTTGTTTTGGTCCTATACTTCCTTGCTGTGCCCCAATCCTCCCTTTTGGAATGGGAATTCTTACTTTGTGCCATTGTATATTGGAAGTATATGACTTGTTTTTATTTTGCAGGGACTCATAGCTAAGAGAGTTCCTTGAATCTGAGTAGAGACTTTGGACTTAGACTTTTGAATAGTGTTGGGACTGTTAAGACTGGAGACTTTCTAAGTTGGATTAAATATATTTTGTAATTTGAAATGGCCATGAACCTTGGGGGGCCAGGGGTGGAGTATTATGGTTTAAATTTAAAATGTCCCCCAAAGGTCATGTGTTTGAACACTAGGTCCCTAGGTGGTGGCACTACAATGGGAAGCTGAGGAACTTTTGGAGGTAGGACCTACCTGGAAGAAGTAGGTCAATGGGAGCAGGCTTTTGGAGGTTTTACCTGGACCCCCAGTTCTGGTAAGCTGTTTCTGTTTCCTTGTTGGCCACAATGTGAACTGTCCTCTAGCATGGGCCCTACCAACTTCTTCATCACCATGCCTCCCAGCCATGATGGACTGAAACCCTCTGAACTGTGAGCCAAGTAAATCTTCTCTCCCATATTTTGTTTGTGTCAGGTATTTTGTCACAGCAGCATGAAAGCTAACTAACACAAAAACTATACCATTTTTTAAGGAAATTCATATTTTCCTCTTCCACCCAGCCCTGGTTGTGCTATACAACCCAGGACCTCATCTCACCAAATAATAAGCACTTTGGGTATGCAACAAACCACTTCCTTGGCAGCCGGTGACTTACCTAATGTACTTCACCTCTTCTCAGACTGGATTCAGGATGGCTTAAAACAGAGCCCTGTGACAGGTAGAAGTGTCAGACTAGGAATAGAAAACCACTCTCCTGGAGGTGAGCTGCCCATCACAGGAGTAATCAAGATCAGGCTGGGTGAAAAACAGTTTTATGAAAAGAATGTATGAAAGGGTGGTTGTTGCTGTGTCTGTGATTTCTTGTATGTTAGCTGTTTGCACATTCTAGCTGCAATGCAACCTGCCGGCATGTTTATGCTTTATGGGATCTGATGTCTTTCCACCCCAATCCTTGCAGTCACCAGCACGCTCACACAGGCTGTGGTAGGCCCTGTTGCCACTTCAGAGTGAAGGCATGAAAACTAATGGGAAGCCTGGTAGCAGGACATAAAGTAGCTGAACCCTGTAAGACCCATCCGTATATGAGTGTGTCATCCTGAATACCACCCCATGACTCCTAGGAGTCCAACTTCTGAAATGGTGGACGATGACTGACCAAGGAACTCCTGTGTCCCCTTTACCAAGGCCCACTGCCTTTGTCACATTTGCTTTGTCATCCTTTTGGACTCTGACTTTCCTAAACCATAGTGGGGAGAGGCTCAGACACTTAGTGGGGAGAGGTCTCTTTGTGCCTCGTGTACAGTGAGAGCAATATATTCTCTCCCAGACCCACTGCGTTGTCAAAATCAGGAACCTCAGCATCAATGTCCCAATCATTTCCCCTGTGGCCAGCTCTCCCCAGTCTAGGATCACACACTGCACTTAGGGGCCACATCCTTACAACCACCCTCAGCCTTATGTCCCCCTTTCATGACACACATTTTTTAAGATAACAGGCCAGCTATTTCATACAGTGCCCCTCTATCTGGATTCCCCCACGTTCAGGTTCGGGCCCTACATTCTTGACTGGCTTGCTCCCTAAATGTGCCTGTCTTGGTGCCTCCCAGCTAGAGTCACAGGAAACTCAGGTGTTCTGTTTTAACTACTTGGTCAAGGAATAGCCAAGTATCTCTATTTATAATTATAATTTTGCCTTTTAGAATTAATAAGTAGTTTGTGGAGGTTACTTTGAGCTTATATAATGATCCTCCAGACTTAGCAACCATTAATAGTTCTTCCATTTTTACATAATAGTTGCCAAATGGAGCTTTTTTTTTCTCCCAAACTCCATCATTCTTTCATCATTTATTAGTTGGCATTCTATGGCAGTAAAAAACTTTTCCTTTTCTATTTATCTATTATCGATCTATCCATCTGATAGCCACACAGACTCATGGAATGTTTGTATTCAGTACTGGGAGTCTGAAACCGGGGCCTCATGCATGCTAGGCAGATGCTTTACCACTGAGCTGCCCCAGGCCCTTTTTTATTTTTTATTCTGAGACAGGGTCTCACTAATTTGCACAGGATGCCTCTGACCTCGAACTCACAATCCTCTTGCCTCAACCTCCTAAATTGCTGAGACTATGGGAGTGTGTCATAGCACCTGGTTTGGGTTCTTTTAGTTAATAGGTTATAACCCATTACTGGCATTATTTATTTGGATGTTGAAAGCATACTAAATTTGGTGAATGAGAGACCTTTCCAGTTCGTACCTGTGTCCCTTGCACCATGCCCCTGCTATTCTGCAGGCATGGCAGGCCTTCCTTCCTTCCTTGTCTCCTTCCTTCCTCCCTCTCTTTCCTTCTCTTTCTTTTCTTTCCTTTTATTCCTTTGTTCCTTTTTGGATTTAAAATTTTTTGACTAACATAATGATTCTACATATTTATGGAGTATAAGGTGATGTTTCAACTCATGGGTTCATTGTATAATGACCAAATTAAGGTAATTAGTGCATCCATCACCTTAAACATTTATCATTTCTTTGGGGTGAGAATATTCAAAATTGTCTCTTCTAACTACTCATTGAAATATACTCATTGTTGTTAATTATATTCACCCAACTGTGCAGTAGAACAGCAGAACTCATTCCTCCTAACTGTGATCTATACCCACTGACCAAACTCTCCTCTATTCCCTTCTCTCTACTCTCCCCTGCCTCTGGCAACTGCTATTCTACTCTCTACTTCTACAAGATCAGCTTTTTCAGATTCCACATGTGAGATCATGTGGTGCTTGTCTTTCTGTGCCTGGTTTATTTCACTTAATGTAATGATCTCCAGTTCCATGTTGTTACAAATGACATGATCTCGTTCTATTTAGGGTTGGGATTTAGCTCAGTTGGTACAGCGCTGCGCTGCAGTCTCTGAGATCCCGAGTTCAATTCCCAGCACCGCAAAAATGGGAGAAGGACCTGGCAATCCACTCCCAAGGCAATCCCCAAACAGTCAGCCATTGAAAACCCTATGAGGGTTGCTATGAGTCGGATACTGACTCGACGACACCTAACAACAACAACAAGTATTTCTATGTGGGCTAGGATTTAGCTCAGTTGGTAGAGCACCGCTCTGCAGTCTCTGAGGTCCTGAGTTTGATTCCCCGCACCACAAAAATGGGAGAAGGATGTGGCAACCCACTCCCGAGGCAATCCTGAAACAATCTGCCATTGAAAACCCTATGAGGGTCACTATGAGTCGGACACTCCTTGACAGCATCTAACAACAACAACAACAGTATTTCTATGTATCTCCCCCCTTCTCTATATCTATCTATCTATCATCCATCTATCTGTCTGTCTATCTATCTATCTACCATATTTTCTTTATTCATTCATCCACTCATGGACATTTAGATTGATTCCACCCATGTCTTGGCTATTGTGACTAATACTGCAATAAACATTGAAATGTAGGCATCACTTTGACATATTATTTTATTTCTTTTGGTTAGTAAGGAGATAGCTGGATGGTACAGCATAGTAGTTCTATTTTTAATTTTCTGAAGAAGCTCCATATTGCATCTGTACTCCATACAGTACTGTATGGAGTACTGCTCCATAACAGTACTGTACTGTTGTATCAGTACAATAATGATTGTACTGATTTACATAATGATTTATATTTTCCTGTGTAAGAATTCTCTTTCTCCATGTCTGCACAAGCATTTGTTATTTTTTTGTCTTTTTGATAATAACCATTCTAACCAGAATGCTCCTTGGAAGCAAGGATGGCTAGACTGTGTCTTACGTATTTTGGACAGGTAGTCAGGAAGAACCAATCCCTGGAGAAGAACATCATATTTGGGAGAGTGGCAGGTCAATGAAAAAAAGGAAACCCCTCAACTAGATGGATTGATAGTGTCTGCAACAATAGGCTGAAACATAAATAAGATCCTATGCCTGGCACAGAATTGAGGTGTGTTTTGTTCTCCTGTACATAGGGTCACTATGAGTTGGACATAACTCAACAGCACCTAATAACAACCACCACCAGGCTTGACTTTTTTGTCCTTATTTTGAAGAAAGCACCTTTGTGCAGCCTGTGAGGACCAAGGGAGGAAAGAGATGTCAACGAAGAATGGAGAATCGTGAGTAGATGTAAGTGGGAATGCAGAATGGAGGCAAATGGTAGGTGATGTATGGTGAATGCAGGCAGATAATGGAGAGGAACAGTGCATGGTAAATGTGAGGTGAGTAGTGGCTGGTGAATGGAACTGAGCAAGGATGGTGACTGGTGATTGGAGAGATGCAGTGAACTTGGATGTGAACAGAATGCATGGTGGAAGCTATGTGCTGGATGCAGGTGGAGGTGGTGGTACAGGGAGGGCGAGGAGAGGCTGGGAAGCACTCTACTTGGAAGGAGAAAAGATTTTTTTTTCATATTTCTGTGATTTTTGTATCTGCTTATGAAGGATTTTTGTGTCTCAATCCATTTGAAAGAGCTTCTTAGATGTCATCAGGGGATGGGAACATCCTCCTCGTCTGGGAGAACATGTTCAGAATAGCTTGTCCCCAGGGACTTCCAGTAATCCCTTCCACTTTTGTATGTTCTTGCCGTTTAACAGCAGAAGACATTGAGTGGGAAAATGAAATTCAACTTTTGAAAGAACATTTTATCATTTGGGATGTAATGATTTGGATTTTAAAAATGTTTTAAAATTACTTGCATAAACTGTTACTAATTGAGGTTAAAGGAAGTTAAATCAGCATCGTTAGATGAAGACTGGCTCAAGTGGTAGACTGAGCATAAATGCTTGATGCTTAATTACAGACAAAATCTTAAGGCAACAGGAGACAAAAACATAAAAACTGTCATGGTCTGAGTATTAAATGTTCCCCAAAGGTCATGTGTTTTAATGTTTAGACCCCAGATGGTAGCAACCTTTGCAGAGGTTATGGAACTTTGGGAAGTGCAACTCAGTGCTGTGCAAGGGAGTCACTGGGGGTGAGCCTTTGGTGGTCTTCACTTGGACCTATAGCCTCAGTCACTCTCTGCCTCCTGCCCTACAATGCCATGAGGTCATTAGCTACCATGCCTATCTTGCCACCTGTATGGACTGATCCTCTGTAACTGTGAGCTTCCAATAAAACTTTTGTTCCATAAATGTGTTTGGGTTGCTTTTTCTGCTACAGTGGTAACTGCTGACCAATACAAAAACTCACATGAAAACTAGTAAATAATTGAATTTTATACACACACACACACACACACACACACACACACACACACACACATATATATATATATATATATATATCCATGATAAAAATAGGGTGAATTAAAAAATTATTGGCATCAATCCCCCTCTGAATACTCCCCCTGGCTTCAAACACTTATTCAATCATTTTTGCCACTTTCTGAAGCAGTTTTGGAAGTCCTGTGTGTTTAGTTGTCCTGTAGTGGCTGCCTTGATGTCCTGAACTGATTCAAAACATTGCCTTTCAAGGTCAATTTGACTTTGGGGAAGAGCCAGAAGTCAAAGAAGTGCCAGATCTGGTGAATAATGTGGATGAGGACACTATAGTTTTTATTTGCCAGAAATTGCCATATCAGAAGCATTGTGTAACACAGAGCACTGTCATGATGATGAAACTACAGGCACTTATGAGAGAGGATTTCCAGAACTGCCAGAGAAAGTGGCAAGAATGATGGGTGTTTTGAAGCCAGGGGGAATACTTTTGAGGGGGATTTATGGCAATATATCTTTTACTGTAATAAACTTAAACATTGACCTCATTTTTATTCACACCTTCTGAAAATTATATATTTTTGTTGTATATATTGCATATATTACATATACACACATATACACACAGATAACTTCGTGACAAACAAATCATTCATATGAAGCGTAGGTACATTTTATATTCCCATGGGCAGAGATGTCAGAAGTGAATGCAAATGAAATAACTCTATTTGGAGATGAAGAATGGTATAAAACATTTTTAGTCTATGGATATGTATTAGTCCTCAAATTAATGGCTGGAGTAGAATTTTGAACTTTTTAAATCTAGAGAATAAAATTACATTTTGCTAAATCACTTGAAATTAAAATGGAAATTATTTTTCATGAAAAATGTATGTATACACCTACATATACATATATCCTGAAGTGGTGGAAGACAGGAAAGGAGGTCATTGTGAGCCAGAAGTCCTGACAAGGTGGGATAAGGAAAACGGCCAGACAGCGTGGACCAGCTGGGGAGGTGAGGTGTGCTGGGGCCACAGGAGGTGGTTACACTAGGGCCAGCTAGGACTGGTCCTCCCTCCCCTGACTTTGCCAAGCAGAGATACCTCCCACCTCTCCCCAACCATTAGTGTGGGTGAGAAAGTATTCATGACCTTAGGTTGGGAAGGGTTTCTTAAGGAGCAAAAAACGGAAAGACTAAACTTACTCTATCTAAATTTAAAAACTTCTGAGTGATAAACATCACAAAGTAGCTACATGGATATTCTAACTCATCATATTTTTAACATAAACGTAAAAAGAAAAGATCCCCCACCAAAACAAAAATCTGTAAAATACCTGGGAATAAGTCTAATATGAAATGTACAAGACCTTTATGAAGAATGTTACGAAAACCTTATCCAAGAATACAAAGGACTTAAATGAAATGAGGCCTATCATTATACCAATGGGGAGAATTATATTATTACAAAGGCTCTTATCCCCAAATTAATGGATAAACTGATGCAATACCAATCAAAAGAGCAACACAATTTCAGTTGAACTAATTTATTTGGAACAGAAAATGCACAAGAATAGGACACAGAAGAGGGGGAGAAAAGGAAGAGGGATTTGCCTGTAGGCAGCAAGTAGTGCAAAACCAAGGGACAGTATGCAGAGTGACTGGGAAAACAGACATTAGATCCAATGTTAACTAACCAACGCAGAGTATGATGACCTGAAACTTGGAATTTCAAATTGGTGGAGAAAAGAGTACACTATTCCTTAAGAGCTGGGACAACTGCCTTTTCATTTCTGTTTGGGAAGAGCAACCCTAAAAAATTAACCCATAGCAAACTAGGCAAATATGGCAAGAACAAATAAGGTACATCAGAGATTTAAAAATAGCCAATAATGATGGAAATGTTTGGTTTTATAAGTAATCAAGGAAATTAAAGTTAAAACCAGGTTATTTTCAATCACAAGATTGGTTTAAAAATAACCTCCAAAGATTGACACTACCTCTTACTGGCAAGGGTGGAAAAATGGGCCCTTAAATTGGGGAAAATAATTTTACATCCATTAAAATTACAAACAATATCATTTTATCCCAGCAACTCAATGAAAGTAGAACTATATTAAAGGAATGAAAAGATGTCTTTCATATAACATTAAAGTTAGAGGTAAGTTACATAAACAAACTAGCTGTTATAATAAAGCTTCTAAAAGACAGCTGATTAACACAGATCACTTATTTGTCTTACATAACAGGTCAAAGACAGAAGTTCCAGACTTGCAGGCCTGTTTCTTCAACATATGACCTCTCAAGATCCCAGGGCACCAAACCAGCAAGAATGGGGGAACAGGAAGGGGAGTGTGTACACCAATTCCTTGTCCAAGGTACAATCTGGAAGTTTAAATCACAACCCATTTCCCAAAGCTTTGCCACGTGGCCACAGATAACCGGTAGGGAGGCTGAGCAGTAGAGTCAGCTGACTGGCCATATGTCCAGGCAAAATTCAGGAATATTATTAAAGGAAGAATGGGCCAATGGACATGCTGGCAGTAATCTGTGCCACCTGTTGTGTAAGTGCCTGGGAAACTGCCTGGGAGAACACAATCAAATACAGTACATGGCTACAGAACAGGAGCGAGGTTGGTGTGTGTGTGTGGGCAGGGAGGCAGAGTATTGTTGGAAGTTTTTTGACAGTGATGGTACATTCATGTAGTAACTTGTTGATGTTATTAGATGCCATTAACTTGGGTTCAACTCATAGTGACCCTGTGTACAACAGAATGAAACAATCCGACACTGTGCCTTGCCTGGCACTATGTCAGTGCTTCTCTGCTATTAGTAGGGTTTTTGATGGCTGACTGTTTCCAGAGCAGGCAGCCAGGTCCTTCTCCTGTTTTTTGCAGTGTTGGTGAGTGAACCTAGGGCCTCAGAGTATGCAGAGCAAACACTCCACTGACTGAGCTAAACCCCAGCCCATGTAGTAACAAAGGATCTTAAAATTTGACATACTAAAATCTTTTATTTGCACTGGTATAACATGTTAAGTTCACTAAATCTATTTACATTGTACAAAGCATTTAATGTTCCAAATATTAGATTTTATCAAATGAATAAGTTACTTTACATAGTTAAAACCATTCCACTTCCGGCATTGTTCTCTAAGTCCCACCACCAGCAGGCTTGATGACTATATTTACAGATCTCCACACCAACACACAACCTACCTGGGTTGTGTCTGGCATGTTGGCAGCAGAACCGGAATGGGGACCTCCTTGACTTTACTGCATCATTACTTTCGACAGTTATGCTTAGTTGAAGAGCAGGCTATGCTTTCTCTAGCTCAATATAACTGAGATTTCAGATATTATAGTAGGATGCCCGAATGCTTCATACCAGTGAAGAAGGTCAGTATTCACCCTGAGAACAGGGGGGCACAATTTTCTTACAGGCTGATGATCACAGAAATAAAATAAACAACTCCCCAGAAACAAACCAGTCATGAGTTTTGACTCCCTACCAATTCAAGTGCTCAAGTTTAGAATTTACTGACCTGTTTAAAACTCCCCTGTACGACCTTCAGATAATGATGGCAAAGTGCACAAGAGTACAACTTTCCTCCCTTGATATACATGGACCAAACTAAACAAACAAGAAAAAGCAACAACGCAGAATCCAAAACAGGAAGCAGAAGATCCTGATGGGAATCCTGACTCTAGCAGGACATCTGTCTGAGGGAAGGGATCCTTGGCCTCAGCAATCTAACACAACCTCAGAACAGACAAAGCCACACACAGCCCAGCAGAGGTGTCCCCTGCTTAGGCCCCTCCTCTCTGGGCTGCGGGAAGAGCAAACAGGAGGTCTGGACATGGCTGCCAGAGCAAGCCAAGGGATGAGCATGAGCAAGATGTAAGGTGAGGAGCAAAGCTCATGCGGTCACGGAAGAGGAGGAAGAGCGAGCCAAAGAGCGCCCACCCAGGCGACAGACTGCACTATGATGGCCACAGAAGAAACTTACAGAATACAATGAATTAAAGAAAACAAGACTTCAGAGATGAGCCAATAAAATAATCATGAGAAAGAAACAAGAAAAACAAGGCTAAGAAAATGAATGGAGGATCAAGGCCAAGGCCATACCGTAAAGAACCATGAACACATGGACAGACTCAGCTGAGAATGAAAGCACTAACACAGGAGAGCATTAGGGTGACTGTCGAGGCAAGAGGGAGGGATGCTACGGGACACAGGCAGCCCAGGACAGACAGCAGTGCTCACTGCTACACCCACACGCACCCTCAGCTAAGCAAGCTCCACCACGGCGACTACTCAATATTTCTCGGAACCCGAGAGCACTGCTGTGGTGGCCCTTGGTGGCAATGGTGTGTCTGCCTCTTATCTAAGGTGGTACTTGTGTGCATGTGTGTGTGTGTTGGGGTTTCGGTTTGACTTGGTCTTGGTTGTGGTTTTTCGAGGCAGGATCTTGCCATGTAGCCCAGGCTGGTCTCAAACTCGCACCTATCCCAGTCGCTCAAGTGCTAGGACTACAGGCACGTACCTTCATGTTCAGCATATGTGCGTGATTTACACACTTTTGGTTGTGCTTGCATTTCTAGTCTTTTTTAAAATAACACATTTCATTTTTCCTAAAATAGTGTGGGAGGGAATATGCCTTTTGCTTACAATACACTTGGAGTAAAACAAAGACACTATGACCTTCCACAAATACATGTATTATTTACTACCAAGCTACATTATGCTTTACTCATAGAAACATCTGTCAGCTGGGGTGGAGCTAAGTGGTAGAGAGCGTGCTTTGCAAGCCCAAGGCCATGAATTTCGTCCCTGGTACCACAAAAAATCAAAAACAAAGCAAAACCAAAATCCTGCAAACCTAACAGTACTTTAAAGGACTGTTTAAAGGAAAATAGTATGATCTGACAGATATCAAATCTTATCTTTGTTTGTAGGACAAATGATAGATTTAAACATATAAAAGTTATGCATCAGAATACTATTATCAGATATTGATGAACTAAGAGGCCTGACTAAATATAAGACATTTTTCTAGCACCAAAAAAAGAATTGAGATTTCTGTTCTACAAACTTCTAAATGAGCAGTAATGTGCTACCTGATAGCATCTTTTAGGTAAAAGAACAAATGTGCCCCCCCCAAACAGCTATTAGGTCCTTGATTTTATAACATAATTCATAGTGCCCAAAACCCCTTCAATTATGCTCTTTAGTTAGCATTATTAAACTTTTCAGTTTTTGAGAAGAGTTTTTCTTCCTTAAAGTTTTAGTTATGAGGTAGATGCCACTTAAAGTAAACACAGCCAACTTCTGTTGACAAACATGATCGTTAATCACAGGATTAATGACCTGAAATTTCCATTCGCAAAAGTGAATTAAAAGTCTTGGGAGCAATGTTGTTCAGCAGTATTCTGGCTTGAGTTTCCAAATGCCTTCCCCACTGGGAGTTCTGTGAAAAGTGCACAAATTTCTCAAGAGTTCTCGGAACACACAAGACTGTGACGTGGACAGCTTAGGCTCGAACTCTCGCAGTATCTCCTGAGTACTGGCCTGGCCATCCATGTGGGCCTGAAAAGCAATGAAGTTCCTCATTTCCACCAGCAGGTCGTCATGCTCTGTGGCAGAGGGTGCAGGGGCAGAAGCCTCTGGAAGGTGCCCGCTGTCACCCTCTAAGCGCTCGGGCAGAATCAGGTGGTTTCTTGCTCTCATTCTGGCCAAGAGCGAGGAGGAAGTGGGGGCGCCGGGTGGAGACTCTGCACCTTCCGCTTTGCCACTGAAGTGCTGGGGGGTGCCATCTTTTCCCTCCTTTCTCACACCGTCCTGGAGGAAGAAGGCCATTGCTCAAGTGAATGCCGAAATGACCCAGCTGCCAGGCAAGGAGGTGGGGGAGGAAGATGGAGGTGCCGTCCAGCACCATGGGAAAGGAGGGCCAGGCGTCTGAGCCTACTCTGTTAAAGAACATTTCGTAAACAAATAAACCAACAGGAAGAAAGGGAGCCAGACGGCCACCTGGGCACCAGGAGGAGGCGGAGGGAGAGGCTGCCCTCTAGGCACCTGCGAAAGAGCTCTGGAGGCTCAGGGTGGCCAGGGGCTTGTCCTGCTCTTCCGCCCACATGTTCCCTGGCCAGCACTGTGGGGTAAGAAGTAGCATCACCCCTGAACTTCCCTGTCAGCACTTTTAAGTCTTGGCTTCTTGAAACAACACAAATCTAACTTAGAAAGGGCCTCAAACTCCTGCGGCTCCATGCACAGAACATGGCAAGTCAGAAAGGGTCTCCACTCCCAAATACGTTAACATCAATCTAAACCTGGAGTCTGAGGCTGGGAGTTCTTGAGTTTCATCACCAGCACACCCTTGATCAGAAAGAGACAGAGCGCTAGGCCATGGCACGGGCCCCAGCTCACTCTCACCGAAGCACCTGGGCACGTGGGGCCTGTTACCTGGCATTTTTCTGTTGGAGACGCTGGAGGACGCTGCACGAGGTTTGAGTTCCTTTTCTGACCAAATCTACTTCTAAATAAGGAAAAGAATCATGGTAGAGAAAACGTTAACTCCTGTGACTTACAGGTCAATCACTCTTTCAACAACTACATTCTTCCTGGAGGAATGTCATCCTCAGGTCAAATTGTTCGGAGCCATGCGCTTCTGCTCCATCCCCTTCAACTGCTCCACTTTGCTCTCCTAGGGTGTAAGTGCTGCCTCCCCAAGTGCCACCTACTCAGTATCCTCATTTGACACCTGATGGCAACCATCCTCCTATCACACATGAGGAAAGTACTCTAAAATAGTACCCTGGATGGCCTAGTAGTTACTGATGGCTACAAACTAGCCAATTATCTTATTAAAGTTTAGTCATTCTCGGTTTTTGTTGTTGTTGTTGTTGTTATTGTGGTTTTTTTGTTTTGAGACAGTATCTCACTGTGCAGCCCGTGCTAACCTCTAACTCTGGATCCTCCTGCCTCTGCCTCCCAAGTACTGGGATTATAGACATGCACATCCATTTTTGGCTACTCTTACTATTTTTAACATCATTTCTTAAGCAAAACTAATCACTTCTTCCCCTGAAAATTCAGCTCTGGTAAGGAGAGAATGAAAGCGAGAAAGAAATGTAAGGTAACAATGGCACTTCTCCAAATCTGACCAACATAGCACCTCCCCGAGGGAACTTCAAGTACTACAGGGGAGCTAGAATGTGAGCAGGGTCCGTGCCCTCACGTCACTGCTGGCCCCAGCTGCTGGGCCTCCCTGCAGCACCGTGAGGAGTGAGTTCTTACTTTATTCCTGCTGGTGCACCAGAAAGTCCCCTGTGACCAGTCCAGGTGGGAACACCAGACGCTGCCCCCAGACACCGCTGACGAGAGAGCCTCAAAGCCTTCAAGGCATCCTGGGCCACGCGATTGGCTTCTGCCTCCACCAGCACATAATCTGGGCTGGCTCCATCCATGATGGCATCATGCTTCACGACGCTGTGCACGCCTACTAACAAGGACAAGGAAACAGTGGCAGAAATAGCTCAGCTTGTACACGGGTACCGTTCTCTGCAACAGTCTCGGTCACTAAAACTAAACATTTTTAGTTGCTATCTTCTGAATGGCTGTTAAAAACCAGGAAGTCACAAATGATGTTTCTATCCATACTCACCACTCTATGAGGGAGAGTTATTAATTATCCCTGTTTCACAATAATTAAAGGAAATCCTTTAATCACAACTTTAACATTTAACCTCTTCCCTGTTGCCGAGAAGAAAAGCAAAAAATCTCTTAACCCTCTGACTACCAATTTCAAAATATATGATAGTATTTTATTTCCAGAAACTCTTGATTACAATGAACAAGAACATGATTAGTAAAATAACTGAAATGTATAAAAAAATGGGAGAAGGATTGAGCAGCCCAGTCCTGAAAAAAATCAGCCATCGAATAAGTACATAGGGCTGCTATGAGTTGGAGCTGATTCAAGGGCACTTAACAACAACAATATGAGTTTGTAAAATATCTTCTTCCACCACTTTCTTGATTTTCTGTCAAATTCATACACACTTTTTGACATATGTGTCCCTATGGTGTCAAAGGATTAATAAAACTCTTTAGTGAAGGG
Source organism: Pedetes capensis (assembly GCA_007922755.1). Lineage (NCBI taxonomy): Eukaryota > Metazoa > Chordata > Mammalia > Rodentia > Pedetidae > Pedetes > Pedetes capensis. The sequence goes on from VMDO01002103.1 coordinate 65,438, forward strand.
AAAATTATAAACCGGAATTATAGAATTTCAAAAAAATGACCAGAAAAATGGAATACATCAGAATCACCAAGATACATCTTATCCATTATGAATGGAAAATTCATAACCTTAAATATTTATATTAATAAAAATGAAAGATAAAATGAACTAAATTTTAAGTTATAAAAAGAAAAAATTATACCAAAATAGAAAATCCCCATCAAAATATAACAAAGATGAAAGCACCAGAAGAAAGTAATAAAGATAGAAGCAAAAATCAATGAGTCAGAAAACAACTTATGGAACTAGCTGGCTTATTACTAACTCACCTTGGTGGTGCATGCCTATAATCCCAGCACACAGCAGGCAGAGGCAGGAGGATGGTGGCTTCCAGGCCAGGCTGGGCTACACACTGAGAACCTGTCTCAAATAAATAAATAAATAAACAAATAAATAAATGAAAAACTAAAAAATCTTACCTAATTTTTTTTTTTTAAAGTCACAAAATAGACAATGTTCTAGCAAGACTCAAGGGAAAACACAGGAACAGTAACTGTACGGGAATTAGAAATGTCAAGGGGGAAAAAGTAAATTTAAATTACAAGAGTATTTTATGCAAATATATGCACATTTCATAATTAAACAAAAGAGATAATTTCCAAGTATAAAAGAAATAAAGTTACTGATGATAAACATAGTACAAAGAAAACTAAATACAATAAGATTGTACTTAGTATTGTCTCATTAATGTTCATTTTAGGAAAATTAATGAGATAATACTAAGTACAATCTTATCAAGGCAAATCTAACAGCAAAGTAAGAAAATAATACATTATAACCCAGGTAGGAGTCATTCTAAAAATTCAAGGTTGGTTCAATATTAGAAACTTCATTAGCTAATAAGCCTTATTATGATATATGTTTCAGTATCATCCATAGGCATTTCTATAAATGCTGAAAATGCCTTCAACAAAATTCAACATCCATGCTTGAGGAAAACACTGAAAAATTGGGAAGTGAAGCAGGGCGTGTTGACACACACCTCTAATCCCAGCAACTGGGGAGGCTGAGGCAGAAAGATCCCAAGGTTGAGGCCAGAGGCAGCCTGCATAACTTAGCAAGACCCTGCCTCAAGATAAAAAATAAACGGGCTGGAGGTGCAGCCCAGTGGTAGAGCATTTGCAAAGTATGTACAAGGTCCTAGGTTCAACCCTAGAGCACAAGAAAAAATAAATAAATAAAAATTGGGAACTGAGATTTCTTCAATATAATAAATGTATATCTTAGCCTTGCCACTAGAATTTTATTTAATGTGTAAACACTAGAGGCTATTTTCACTAAGAATGGTAAAGATAAGATGTCCATTATCTCTAATACTATTTTGAAGGGTTTTGTTTGCTAGTTTTGTGCTTTTCAGTGCTGGGGATGGAACCCAGGGCCTCATGCAAGGCCAATGTTACCATTGAGCTAAACCCCTATCTCTTAATTTTGAAGTTTTTAATGGTCATATATCTAGAAAACCCCAGAGAACCAATGATACAACTTAAACATTAAAACAATTCAGAGAAGAATGAAGCACGTAAAATTAACATACAGAAACCTATAACTTTCATTATTCACAGCCAGTTAAAGGATACAATGTGAAGGGGAACTCCATATACAATAATGAAGAACATAAAACAAGAATAAAGCCAAGACATATGTAAAAAACTACATGGGGAAAACTTTGAAACACTCCTGGGCAGACATACAATTAGGCTTGAGCAATGGAAAATCATCCCTTGCCCTTGAGTAGAATGACTCAGTAACTGGTCTCCCTGAGCTAATTTATAGTTATTGAACTCCCAATAGAAAATACCAACTTTTTTTATGAAGCTAGATAAACCGATTCTGAAGTTCATCTACAAAAATGAACTTGCATGAACAGTGGAAAACACTGAAAAGACAGAGCTGTGCCTATGGAGAACAAAGCGCTCTAGGTCTGGTGCTAAGGCAGGAACAGACCACACAGGGCTCAGACCACAAAGTCTGCAGATAGACTCAGCACATATAGAAATGCACTATTTGATAAAGGTGGCATCTCAAGTAACTGGAGAAGAATAGATTTTAAATAAATGATGCCAGAAAGGTTAGGGAGTTACTTGATCCAAATGGATCACACATCTAAATGCAGAAAATAAAATCATACAAGTAGTACAAGAAAACATGATGAATTCCTGTATTGTCTAAGTGTAGAAAATGCTTTCTTTGACTCAAAGTTAGTAACACATGAGACTAATAAATTTGATTATATTTTTTAAAAAACATTTTCATGAAAAAATCACCATAAGTAAAACAGGACAAATTATGAGAAAATATTTGCAACATGTATGGAACATAAACCAAAACACATACAGATAATAGCACTAATTTATAAAGAACTCTTTAAAAACAAGGAGGAAAAAGGCCAAAACGTGATTCAGAAAATGGGCAAAAGACACGAATAGCCAGCCAGGTGCTACCGCACACACCTGTATTCCCACTGGCTAAGGAGGCTGAGGCAGGAGAATCAGAAGTTTGAGGCTGCCTGTGTAACTTGGTGAGACTCTGTCTCAAAATAAAAAAATTTTAAAAGGGGCTGGGGATGCAGCTCAGTGGTGGAGCACTGACTTAGCATGTACAACGTCCTGGGTCCAACCCCCCAGTACTGCTCCTCAATAAAAAGAAAGAAGGAAACACATGTAAACACATGTAAATCATGTAAAAAAAAAAAAAAAAAAGATGTACATGGTCCTATAAACGTTATTCAATTTTGGTCACAATAAAATAATGCAAAGTAAAACAAGATAACCTTTCCTTCCTTTTAGAATGAGAAAATTAAAAGTATAATACACTGTCTTAGCAAGTCCGTTGGGACAGACACTTCTACTCTGCTGGTAGCAATGAAGCTTGATATAAACTTAATGGAGGGGAGTTAGCATTGTCTCAAAAATACAAAAACTAAAAAGTCCTGCATGTGTTTACTTTTTGATGTAGCAGTTCTACTTGTAACTATTTCCTCTAAAGATACATCTCTACTAGTACTAAAATATATAGCCACAAGACTACTTAGTACAGTACTGTGACTGGGAGGAACTATCAATAGTCTAAATGCTCAAATGTGAATAAACTATGGTATGTCCACATAACAGCAATAAAAGAGGAGGAAGCTCTCTATGAACTAATATGGAGTGACTATCAGGATATGTGACATTTTTAAAAAAAGGAACAAAAGAGTACAGAGTAGGTACCCTTTGTGTCACAGAGTAAAGGAACATGAAGTGGTACACGTGCCTACTTCTTCTGACACAAAGAAACTCAGGAAGGAAATGCCTGGAACTCACAGGACCAGGGAGGAAGGTAGAGTGGGGTAGAGGTGGGGACGGCACCTCTGAGTATACTTTTTTGTACAGTTTTGACTCCTGAAACCATATTAACATGTTACATGCTCAAAAAGTAAAATAAAACAGTCAATAAGGATGGAGAAAATCCTATAACCTACCTGATAACACCTTGGAGAGGGAGAGAAAAAGAACTAATCCAAGAAATTTTTGATCAGTGTTTTGACTAAAACAATCAGATTAAAAACAAAAAGAAATATAAACAAATATCGAACTCTTGTTAGTACGACTGTTTTTCTTAGTGTTATAGCTTAGCAATTCTAAAACTACTGGGTGTTCCAGGATTGCACAAATGAACACATTAAGAATGATGGTCAACAATTTTCTCTTTTGAAGAGGGGAGTCACAAATACATGAAAAGGGCTCTAGATGGTGTTGAACTGAAACTGGATATGAGTATCAATACATTTTACTCATGTAGTTTTTGTCTTTTATTCTATTGATGTATTATTATCTTTGTTTTGAAATGTATTTTCAAGATCCAGAATTTTATTTCTGTTTCTTGGTATTTAACATATTTTTTCTCCAGGAGTGCTTTTAAGATTTTTCCCCATATCATTTGCTTTGATCAATTTTATTTTATGCCTTGATCTGTCTGCAACCCTGGCACCCTAGCATCCGATCCCACCTGATCTCAGAAGCTGAGCGGAGTTGGCCTGTACCTGGGAACACCATGTGCTACAGGTTAGAGAGGAGGACTTGGCAATCTATTCCTGAAATAATCTGCCATTGAAAAACCTATGAATAGCAGAGAAGCACTGATAAAGTGCCAGGCCGTGGCACAGTGTCCGGGAATGTTTTGTTCTGTTGTACATAGGGTTACTATGAATTGGACCTAACTTGATGGCACCTAACAACAAAGCCTCGGTATATTTTTCTTTGTTTCTTTTTCTCTTTGTTTCTTTGCTTAGGATTTATCAAGTTTCTTGCATATGGGTTTGTCTCTTTCATCTAATTCAGAACATCTTTTCACCATTATTTCTTCAAATTCAAATGTTTCCTTTCCACTTCCTCTTTTCCTTCAGGACCCTAATTACCATTATATTAAGATGTCTGACTTCCCCCAGTTCACAGATGTTCTTTTCTGGGTTTTTTGTTTTGTTTTGTTTTTACTTCTCATTTCCACTGTGTTCTAGTTTGGACAGTTTCTATTGCTATACTTTCAAGTTCACTGATCTTTTCTTCTGTAATGTCTAATATCCCTTTAATCTCAGATAGTTTTTTTTTATATCAGACATTGTATATTTTCATCTCTGGAAGTTCAGTTTCAGTATAAGTATGTATCTTCCATTCTTCCTTATCTCTAACTTTGTGAACACATGTAAAAAAGTTATACAAACGTTTTTAATGTCCTTGTCTGCTAAATCTAACATCTGTGCTACCTCTAAGGTTAATCATTCCGTACCACTACAGCAAGACCCATGTGCCTCATGAAACATTGAGTTTGCCAGTCTGGCTGGTGGGCAGAGGCATTATCCCTAGCCATGGGTGAGCACTGAAATGTTTTCTCTGATCCTTTCGTGTGGTCCTTTCCCCAGCCTCAGGTAGTTTCCTTGCATGAATATGCTGATCAGAATTCAGCTGAGGTCCAAAGGAGACCTGTGCAGATGTGTCTCTCCTCTGTCAAACTCTTTCAGGGGAACTCCAGAGGCTTGTTCTCTCTGGATGCTCAGCTCTGTCTTCTCAAGATAGAGAATGTGCCTGGGTCCTTAGCTCACAGTTTGAAAACACTCTCAAGGCAGTAGGGTAGAGCAAATGGAGGGCTCAGTTCACTCATTCCCCATCTCACACATCACTGCCCTCGGCTGCCTGAGAATCAGTGCTTCATATATTCTAACAATGCTTCAGCTGTTTCACATGGGAGAGCAAATGTTATACCACCCTTGTTGGAAGCTAACCTCGTGGTTTTTATAAACAGATGTAGAGACAGAGATAGATGAGTGTCTGCACATTTCTATGTACATATGTATGCATGTACACATGCACACATATGTACAGACACACACATACGTACATCTATTTCCTAGCTCTGCAGAAAAGCAGGGCACATGATTAGCAATGAGCACTTTGGGACCCCAGATGTTAGTTTCTGAATAACACTAGTCAGGGAAATGGAGAAATGACTGACTCCAGGGCTGGACAAAAAAAAGCATGAGCTGAGGATGGAAGATCTTGATGTGCCAGGAAGTGAGCAGGTGTTCAGAGAATAATGGGGCTGCACCATAAGCACCAAGGAGCCTGTCAGATGGCACTCCCCACAGGCAACTCCAGGACAACGTGAGTACCACAATAATGGATCAACTGGATTATCGATGGATATGATCACAAAAAGAAAAAGGAATCCATGCTGGGCACGTTGGCTTAATGCCTGTAATCACAGTGACTTGGGAGGTGGAGGTAGGAGGATCGCAGGTTCGAGGCTACAGGTGGCCTGCGTAACTTAGTGAGACCCTGTCTCAAGAAATAAAGAATGAGTTGGGGGTGCAACTGAGCAGTACAGTGCTTGCAGAAGAAAAAAAAAAAGAAAAAGAAAAAAAGAAAAAAGGAAAAGATAAGAACAAAAGAATCCTTGAGCCCATACAGATAAAAATAAATGAATAAGCAAATAGACTAAGGGAAAAGCAAAACCTTCTTTAGAGTGGAATGTCAATTACCACTTGGCAACCACTGCAGTAATAACTGAGGGAGAATCATCAGTGAACATTAAACCTAGTGGAGAAAAGTTTGATAAGGAATAGGGTAAATACACAGTCTTAAAGAATGTTAATTACAGCAGGAAGTTTAACTGAGTTGGGAAATCAGGCAGACTCCACTTTAACCAATTTATCTTAAAAGTCAACCAGTAACAAGACAACTTGTCATGTGTCTCTTAATAGAGACATTGAGTAAGACATGGCATCACCTTTGTCGTATTCCTGCCCAAGATGCAGGTATGTTTACAAGTGAATGATAACACAAATACTGAAAAATGTTATCAATGTGGGTAAAGGCAGAGTTCTATATGTGATTCAACCTCATTGTTGGTGTTAGGTGGCGCTGAGTTGGATCTGACTCACAGCAACCCTATGTACAATGAAAGACTTCCTGACACTGCTATGCCTGGCACTGTCAGTGCTTCTCTGCTGTTCATAGGATTTTTGATGATTGTTTTGGGATTGTAGCAGGTGTGGACTGCCAGGTCCTTCTCCCATTTTTGTCACACTGGGGATTAAACTCAAAGCCTCAGAGAACAGAGAGCAAGTACTCAACCAACTGAGTTAATCCATAGCCCTATTCAACCTTACTTCTTTGAAATTACCTCAAAATAAGAAATTAACAACAAAATAATTTAACCATAAGTAAAAGTCTTCTGAAGTGATACATAAACCTGCCTTTGTTGTTGTTAGGGGCTGTCAAGTTTGTGTCTGACTCACAGCGACCCTATGTACAACAGGCAAAACACTCCTGTCAGTGCTTCTCTGCTATTCACGGGGTTTTCAATGGCTGATTGTTTTTTGGGAGTAGGTTGCTGGGTCCATCTCCCAAGCCTACAGAAGCTGGTGTTTCCAGGCGGTCTCCCATCCGAGTATTAACCAGGCCCAACCATGCTTAGCTTCTGAGATCTGATGGGGTTGGATGCCACAGTGGTATGGCTGCAAGCTTAAACCTGTCTTCTGTTATTGTTATTAGGTGCTGTCAAGTCAGTATCCGACTCATAATGACCCCATGTACAACATGCGAAACACTACTGTCAGTGCTTCTCTGCTATTCATAGGGTTCTCCATGGCAGACTGATTTTTGGCAGAGGGCTGCCAGGTCCTTCTCCCAAACCTGCCTTTGTTGTTGTTGTTGTTAGGTGCCCTCGAGTCCGTATCCGACTCATAGCGACCCTATGTACAACAGGAGAAACACTATTTTCAGTGCTTCTCAGCTGTTCATAGGGTATTCAATGGCAGATTGATTTTTGGGAGTGGGTTGCTGGGTCCTTCTCCCAAAAAGGGTCTTGCCTCACTTGTTGTTGTTCTTAGGTGCCATTGAGTCGTGTCTGACTCACAGCGACCCTCATAGGGTTTTCAATGGCAGATTATTTCGGTATTGCCTTGGGAGTGGGTTGCCACGTCCTTCTCCCATTTTTGCAGTGCTGGGAATTGAACTCGGGATCTCAGAGACTGCAGAGAGGCGCTCTACCAACTGAGCTAAATCCCAGCCCAAACCTGCCCTTAGAGTACCCTAAGTAGCAGTCTTTGGTAACCATGGGCATCCTATTGTGAACATAATGACTGCTAAGGGCGGAACAAAATGCTACTCCTGGGCATGGCCAAGCTGTGCAGGGCATTCACCGTCCATGCCCTTCAGCAATGGCTACGCCAACTTTTCCTAATGTTTTCCCCTGATCTTAGCTATCAGCTTCCCTATTTCTACAAGGCCTGCCCCTCATCAGACTCCTCCCTCTCTCCCCCCAGGAACTGTTATTTTAATCTATGGTCCGAAAAGCAGAGATAGCATGTAAGGAAGTTGTGAATCACTGTTCAGGAGGTGCATACCTATTTGAGGTACCATCCCTCTCCTGTAAGTAGTTACATATTAAATACTAATGTTTCCCAAAGTTCCACACTCTTCCAGGTCTTCAGAAAAGGGAGTAAATACAATTTCCAAAATGTCAATGAAGGCTGCATGTCAGAAACAGCCTCTTATTCTCTGTTCCAACACCCCTGTGAGAAATGCACTGAAAGCATTACCTGATTTTTTGAAAAGCTTTTCCAAAACATAGTCATCACTGCTCTGTTCCCTGTCCTTGCTCTCCTGTTCCATGCCTTCCCTGTGGTACTGCCTTCTCTTCACCAGGTGTGGAACTCGAGTTCCCTCAAACCTGGCATCTCTGCGATGCTTGGAGTTCTTAGTCTTTTGCTTTAGCGGGGGATGTTTCTCTGGGGTCTCTTCTTCTGCCACACCATGATGTTTTGTTTTTGACTTGGACTTACAAAAGTGACCTTCCACTTGTTCATTCTCCCAAAGAGGTTCTGACTGAACCTGGAAACTTTCTCCTTTATTGGAAATACCTTGCTTCTCATCAACATTTGTCTCACCAGATGGCCCGGAAGTTCTACAGGGTTGTGGAGAATATGAGCAGCCCCCATTTTCACTCATCACTGGCGGCTCCTCTGGTCCAGACACTGTGTTTGTCTCTTTTCCAAGCCCAGAACCTCTAGTGACACTACCACTTGTGTGGGGGCCGCCTTTCAAAGGGACACCTTCTTTAGAAGTTACCAAATTTCCCTCAGCCCCTGTTGCCCTGGCTTTCCCTTCAGACAATGTAGTGGTATTTGCAGAGGCATTAGCATTGGGGAACCTGGACTCTGGACTATTACAGTCTATCCCCAAGTCTGGTGGAATCCTTTTGAAATGGCGTCTGGGTGTCTGAACATCCGAACCAGTTCCTATAAAGGGAAACATAGTTAATGCTATACTGCATAATTGTTCTGTAACTGATGACTTTAAATTATGTGACTTTATGAAATACCTGCAAAAATTGCACTTGTTTCGGTGCTCTGGGATGCATCAGGACTGGTCAGAGTGAACAGTTCATAAAGGTCATTGGATTTGAAGAATCGCCTTTGTTTTGGGTCTTTTAGCACTCTGTTTGTCAAAAACTGCTTGAAGATTTGTCTAAAAAGGTAACAGTTACACTTGTATGAAACAATTCTTAGGTCCACGTCCAAATTCTAGTTAAAAATATGTAAGGAGGGGAGGGACAGAGAGAGAAAGAAATAACCGCAGCTTGATGAATGGATAAATTGCCCAACTTTCAGCCTTGGAAAAGGCCAATTCAGGATGTATATAGTACATCAGAGGGTCTCCCATGTTTTGCAGAATTTAAATGAGAAACATTACCTTATTATTTACACCCAATGAGTTTTTTTCACTTCTAAGATTCATCAAAATAAAAATAAAGTTACATACATTCATGCTACTCACAATCTAAGTGGTGAAGACTCAGCCTCCCTGACCTGTGGACCAAGGGTTCCACCCTCTACCCTTCCCTACACTGCCCTGCCTGAACCCTCCTGTGATGAGCTCAGGAAACTCTCTCATCTGGGCTCTGCAAAGTCCTCACTCTGATATGTCTCCTCACCTCCAACCAATCCCCTCTCCCACCTGCTGGTCCACACCCTGCTAAAGCCCCAAGTATTTCCATCAAGCAATACTGTCCCATCCCAGCCACTTGCTCTTCAGGCGAAAGCTCTCCTCTCACAGGATTTCACTTATTTCCATCTCCATCCTCCCAAAATTGGCCCTTAAGGACACGGAATGTATCAGGAACAGCTCAGTACAGGAAGAGGGCAGAAGTCTCCACTCAGGAGCTGGGGTACAGAACAAGGAAGTCTCTGAAAGCCGGCAACGTCTAGACTTCGCTGCCGAAGTTACCATTGCCTAAAGCCCCTTGGTCATTGCATGGAAAGTCAGAGAAAGGAACAACTGCCCTGTCAACCTCCCTCCAAGGGGCACCCGAGCTGAAGATCAGCTCAACCTGCATGGTGTGCGGAAAGGCCAATAGGATACCATCAATTGTCACTTTTCACAAGTTTTCTAAAAGCAAGTGGCACACTATAGTAGGTAGGAACATTTCTCTCGGATAACAGTATCAAATTTACATATACAAATGTACATATACACAGTCCCCAAATCAGAATTACGTGCAGTTGATGGTAAAGAAAAAAATATAAAACTATATCCCTTAAGTCATATCAATTATTATTCTAAGGCGGAAAGATGTTTTAAAATAACAATCTAAAAAAACTTCCGCTGAAAAGGCTGGGTGCAGGGAATCCAAGCCCAGGTAGCCATCTGTACTAACCGGTGGTAGATCTTTTCCTCAATGGTGCCAGCCGTCAGCAGCCTATACACAGTCACCTGTTTCTTCTGGCCTATCCTCCATGCTCGCTCCCGCGCCTGTAGCAGAGAAAGACATCTTAACAAGAACCCTGCCAGTGCCAAGGCTGCCTCAGAAACAAAAACAGAAACAAAGGAAATTGCCTTTTACTCCCTGAGTTAGAATTTTGGCTGAGGTCACATACACTATAGGCCTATCAAGAGAGAGGAACTGCCAGGTGACAAAAACATAACCAAGACACCTCAACCTGAAAATATGTCCTAACTTTGCTCATGCTCTTTTCACCCTACAGCTAGCAAAGGATGCTGTGGATGAGTGGCTGAGGACCCTGGCAGGGTCTGTGACTCTGAAGGTGTCCTTCATGAGAAAGGTGTTTCATGAGAAAGAACAGGCAATGACCAAACTGTGGACTCTACTCAGAAGCCAAAGAGCACATCAAAGCACCAAAAGTGCTAACCACAGAGCTGTATTTCTGCAAGTCCCTTCCGTTTGAAAGTCAAACAGACCTGTGTGTCAGTGCTGGGGTTCCAGTCGGGGTCGTAGATGATGACTCTGTTGGCACCTGTTAGGTTGACTCCCAGGCCGCCCACCCGAGTGGTCAGAAGAAACACGAAGATGGATGCATCCTATGGGCAAGATCCGCAATAGTAGGCACATCTGAGACCTGTCGCAGCTCTGCACTTCTACCCACCCCAGCTCTACTCATGGGCATCTGGCTGTTCCTGACCCACAAGGAAGGTAATGCCCAAGAGACCTATGGTCAATCAAAATCTCATCTCATGGCTCCTACTTTTAGTATTAGTTATATTGGCAATGTTTAAAAATTGGGGTTTCAAGAGGAAAAACACAAACTACACACACTCACGCACTTGCACTGGGCACTCTTCACCAGCTTCTTAGCTTCTCTTACCTCAGCATCTAATCTCGAAGATGCTGCAACCTATTCCCCAACAATACTGAAGTCTGCAGTTAAAAATAGAAGTCCCCCTTCACTCACTACATAGTCCCCGAGGACTCAGGGGGCTGTGGATCTGGACATGCTCACTCTTCTTCCTGCACAGACAACAGCCTTGTGGGCTGCCTGCCACACGCTGCACTTACCTCATTGTACCTTGCAATCAGCGGTTGTCTTGAAGCTATGGTAGTGCTCCCATCCATCTTGAGATAGGAATACTCCCGGGCTCTCAGGAACACTTCAAGTATGTGCAGCATCTGTAGGGGATGAACGGGACAGTTTGCAAACCAAACCTGCTCTTGATAAATGCTTCTCCACCTATTAGAACACCATGCCCTCCCCAACAGGCCTATATTGAGAGGAGTTTCTCGCTTTAAGGCAGAGAAATAAAATTTTGGGGAATTCCTTATGGCTAGTTATTACAACTTTTCCAAGCAGCCTAACCTCAGGCCAAAACTCACCTGGACAACAGAATCACATTGTGGATTCCCCGCCCCTCCCCAAAAGCCAACTTCCTGAAACCATCTCTAGAGAAAGATCCAAACTCTCAGAGCGATGGCAGGCCACCTCGGTATCAGTAGCAGATCTGCTCTGGGGCATTACTCCAGATGATACATTATTTTTTGCATTGGTGGTCCTAAATCCTATGACCAGAATTGTTTTTTGGGTGCAGTACGCACACTCACCTGCCTTGACTGAGAAAACAGCAGCACTCGCTGACCCTGCTTGTGCCATATTTTCAACAAAGACTCAACAACAATCATCTTCCCAGAACGCTTCCAGTATCCAAACTGATCTTCTTCCAGCTCATCATCTGGAAGATCTCTGAGATTCTTGGGACCACCAGAAAAGAGATCAGGGTGGTTGCAGATTTTTCTTAGGGCTACAAGTCCAGAGAAAATCTGTGGTATAAAAGAACATATGTATACTCGGATTATCCCATGTAAAATAACAGAAAGGGAAGGAAGGAAGGAAGGAAGAAAGGAAGGAAAAGAGAGGCTGTTCAGTATGTGACATGAATTAACAAACCATTCTTGACCAGCTTCTGAGTTTCTTCTCTAATCTCAGGATTATTACAAGTTGTGTTACAGTCTGGATCTTGATGTCCCCCAAAGGCCCAAGTGTTGAAGGCTTGGTCCCCAGTGCAGCAGTGTTCAGAGGTGAGGCTTCAAGGAAGTGATTGGATCATGAAGACTGTGACTTCACAAATGGCTTAATCCATTTATAGGTTTATAATCTGTATTTTGTTAGGAAGTGATATAAATGTAGCTGGGGAGACCTAGTTGAAGGGAATGGGTCCTTGGGGGCTATATCTTATCCCCTAGCCCCCTGGCCTTCCCCATTTGCTGGCTACCATGAGGGGAGCAGCTCTGCTCCATCATGTACCCCTGCAGTGATGCTCTGCCTCACCAGGGCCCAGAAACAATGGGCCCAAGGGACTGCAACTAAAATCTCTGATATCTCGAGCAAAAGTAAACCTTTCCTCCTCTAAGTTGATTTTCTCAGGCATTTTGTCATAGTGACAGAACACTAACTCAAGCTGGAAGGAATTAACTTTCACTCATGTTCTTTCCCAGATAAGACAGCTTCTCTGGAAAAAGAATAATCCATTTCAACTAACCTGTCTACAAGGGTCATATTCAATTGCTGACAATTTTCCCTCACTAGAAAAAAAAAAGGTATGTAGTTCAAAGCATTGTCAACTTGATATAAAAACCTGACTCACCTTAAAAATGCAGATCAGAAATGTCATACTAATCTAAATTTGGAGAAATCAATGACATAATTTATCAAATGTATCTAAATATTACATTGCTAAGTACCCCATTAAAAGTTCTGGTTACCATGTAAACCAGAGGTTGAAACTTCATTCACCTTTAAATTATTACTACATTAGAAAACAAATTTGCATGACAAATGCAAAGATGAGAAAGATATGAGTGATGGCCCATGCAGCAGAAAAACACAAGAGGCCAAGTTAGATAGTTCCCTAACCCAACCCCAGCTCCGCCCCAAGGGTGCTAATGAAACCGTAAGAATGAGGCTTTCCATAGTTTTCAGAGTGTGGCTCAAATCAAACTCCCAGGTATGAAAGCTCAAGTAGAAAAAGAGAAGTCATTAATTAAGACAACAGTGAAAGGGTATGATCATTTAAATAAGCAAACAACAGGTAAACAAATAATAAGGGCAGAACAAATCAGGAACATTGCTAAAATAAAGAGCCATCTTTAACTCAGATTTGTTCCTCTAGACGTGAGTTGCCCAGTACCCACTAGCCACATATGGCCACTGAGCACATGAAGTGGTGGTGGTTATGTGCTGTTGAGTCGGGTCCAACTCATGGCTACCCTATGTACAACAGAACAAAACACTTTCCGATTCTGGGCCAGGTACATGATCTTATTTATGTTTAAGCTCATTGTTGCTGTCATGCTGTCACTGTGTCAACCCATCTAGTTGAGGGTTTTCCTTTTTTCATTGACCTGCCACTTTCCCAACATGATGTCTTTCTCCAGTGATTGGTCCCTCCTGACTACATGTCCAAAATATGGAAGATGCAGTCTAGTCATCCTTGCTTCCAAGGAGCATTCTGGCTGCATTTCATCTAGGACAGATCTGTTGGCTCTTTTAGCATCCCATGGTATATTCAATATTCATCTCCAGTATGCTAATTCAAAAGCATCAATGCTTCTCCTCTCTATCGCCCTTACTCAATGTCCAGCTTTCACAGCCATATGATGTGGCTGAAAATACCATAGCATGAGTCAGGCGCACCTTTGTCTTCAATGTGACATCTTTACTTTTCCACACTTTAAAGAGGTCTTTGCAACAGCTTTTCCCAGTGCAATGAGTCTTTTGATTTCTTGACTACTGCTTCCATGGGTGCTGATTGTGGAATGAAGTAAAGCAAAATCTTGAATAACCTCAATTATTTCTCCATTTATCATGAAGTTGTGTAGTGACCCAGTCATAAGGATTTTTGTTTTGTTGATATTGAGGCACAATCCATACTGAAGGCTGTGTTCTTTGATCTTTAGTCAATGTTTCAAATCCTTTTCATTTTCAGCAAGCAGAGTTGTGTCCTCTGCACACCTATCTCTTCATCTCTTTAGCACAACTTCTAGAAAATTTGAACTTACAAGCATGGCTTATATTCTTTCTCTACTGGATAGTATGGTCTAGGTCAGTGGTCCCCAACCTTTTTCGCAAGAGGGACTGGGACAGGTTTTGTGGAAGACAAAGGGGAAGTGGGTGATTCAGGACGATTCAAGTATATTACATTATATGTAAAAACAGATGAAGCTTCACTCACTCTCCTGCTGCTCACCTCCTGTTGTGCACACCCCTGGTCTAGACAACCCATCTTAGAGGAGCATGAGAAAGTGAAGGGGAGACTTAGGATAGATGAAGAAATGTGAACGGTTTAGAAGCTTCCCAGAGATACCAATGTCAGATGGAATAACAAAGTGTGAGAGGTGGATGACAGGACGAAATGACTATGTCTCACACCAGCACCTGGGTGTTACATACACAGTCGCTACACCACGTGCACTCATCTCTATCCCAAAGCCCAGGCACAGGCCAGGGCACTTCTGAGCACACAGAGCTAGCTACTCAGTGGTACCTCCAGGGTGACAGGGCCAGGACCGCTGCTGCAAAGCTCAGCACAGATTAAATGACATGCAAGCACACACTTGTAGGAAGGCCCAACACCCAAAGGACTGGATTTCTGGGGCTTGTCTAGAAAAGACCTCACAGAAACAGCTCTGCCCAGGACAAGAGCAAAGAGAATGAGTTTCCTTGGCCCTAGGAATCTTATACATCAAGTCAGTAAGATGTGATTCACAGGGTAAGACATGCTCAAAGAAGGGGTAAGTCTGAGCCAGGGACACTGCACAGGAAAGATGTTCCACAAAGCCAGATTCTACCTCATTTGCATTATATTAGTGTGCGTGTGCGCGCACGCGCGCGTGTGTATACACATACACAGAGAAAGAGAGACAGAGAGAGAGAAAGTGGTAGTGATCTGAAGACCAATTCTGGACAACAATAGAAACAGCTTTCATACTACTAGACAGAACAGAATGACCACAAATTCCGTTCACACACTGGGACTGGGGACAATGAGAATTACAGCCAGAAACATCTGAACCAGTACTATGTCTGTTTTCTAACATGGCAATGGTTCATAAACATTTATCAGGGTACAGGACTCATTTAAGCTGATGGAATTTATGAATTCTCATAATCATTTCCTCATAATGTATAATTTTGGTCATTTCCAATAAAACTCAGTGATGCACCTGACAGCCCCACCTGCCCGCCTGCCAGGTGAAACCTTCGGGTGCAGAGCTCTGTAGCCACATATGTGCTGGGGTTCCAGCTCCACAGCTGAGGGCTGCCAATTTCCTCCCCATGAACTCTCTCCTCCACACTTCACTGTCTCCTCGCTGTATTTGTGATGTTGTATCCACCCCATGGGCCCCAAATAAGTGAACTGAGATGATACGATGTAAAAAGCCTGGCAGATTCTACACACCAGCTTCCTTTCTCCTCCACCACCGCTCATCTACACCTCTTATCTCCAGCTTCTACTTTGGCTCACCTGCATCTCTCCATTGAGAATCCTATAAACTTCTTTAGAATCAATGAAATTCTGGTAGACTTTATGCTGCTCATCCGTAAGACGGCAAAATAACACCTACAGGGGAAAAGAAACACAAAGAAACCATAATTTTAAAAAATTAGAATAATGTAACTGTCAGTAAGGTTTCCTAATCAAAAAAGTACAACGAGTTGGGCACTGGGCACATGACTACAATCCCAGAGACTCAGGAGGTGGGGAAGGAGGATCATGAGTTCTAGGCTAGAAGCAGCCTATGCAATTGAGCAAGATCCTGATTCAAAATAAAAAATGTGCTGTGGGTGCACCTCAGTGGAAGAGCAGTTGCCTAGAATATATGAGGCCCTGGGAAAAAAAAAGGAAAACCAACCCCACAACGTACGCAACTTTAATGATACGCCTCTTCCTAAAACAACAAATGAGAGAGATGCCTGCCATGGCTCAACAAAGAATTTTCCCCTTTCTGTATCCACACACCTCCAAGTCTCTGCCCCACTGCCCAACAGCCCCTCCAGACAAGCTCCTGGCTCACAGGCAGCAGGCACAGACCACCTCTGACTCAGCCTCCATGTGCTCAGACCACCCCGCTTCCCACACCCCTCACCCACGCTCTGCCTGGCAGACCAGACAGGGATCTTCACCTCACCTAGAATTCCCCGTCCTGGAGTTCACAAATTTACCAGACTTTGACAGCAACCCCTACCGTCCCACTTCAACTGTGTTAGCTACTCCATGCCATCTCACTCACTAACTGCCTGCCTCTCAGCCCTCTTCTCCAAGTCCACCACCACCACCACTTCATGGTGTGACCTTAGGCCACCTCTGTGCCACCCACTGCACTTGCCCTACAAATTTCCAAAGGCAGATCCACTCGCCAGTTGCCTTCTCCAGGGGACTCCTCTGCACACACCCTGCCCAGCACCTTCCAAAGGCCCAGAGCAGCTCTGCCAACGCTCCTCATGCTCCCCAAGCCACTCACACACCACACCACACCAGCCACTCACACACCAGCCAAGTCAAATAAAAAATATCAGAAACCAAACCTGATGCTATAAGAACCAGTATGATTCTCCAGTGTCTACTACTTAAACTGTCTCCACCTCTACATCAACCTCACCTTAGTTTCCTTTATTCTTTGAGGAAAAGAGTCCAGTAGAGGATCCAGGGCAACCCTGCAAACATTGTAACGGATCTAAACACCCATTCATCTTCCTCAGGATAGTGTTGCACCCACTAGACTCTCTGGAGGAGGAGATAAGAGGATTGTCCTCACTTCTACTTCCCTACTGCAGGGTGCTTCTGAGGCCAGGTACCTCCAGTGATGCCACTGAAATTTCTCCCAATGTTGGTACCTACTTCAGAGCTGCCAAACGCACTGGTTTCTTTCTGGCTTGGCCACTTGCCTTTCGCTCTGATAGCCCCAGCCTCACTCGTCCTAACCCAGCTCTGCTGTCTGCCTGAGCCTCCTCTGTCTTCCCAGTTGGCTCTTCTTCCACCCTCTCCTTAGGTGCTGTTGCTCCCCTGGCTGCTCCATTCTTGTTTTCCATGGGCAACATGATGCCTGTTCAGAACTTAAGCACCTTCCTGGCTCACAGGGCTTCGCTAAGGCTAGAACCTCCTCAGAGCTCTAGATCCATTTACGATGACCACGCATGCAAGTGGGCACTGCATGGGCATGTCATGTACACCCTAAATTAAACTCGTCAGCTATGCCCTAATTGCTGGTGGTCCTTTTAAAGCCTCTATCACAGCAGATCTACCCCAGCAGCTAAGGGAGACACCTGGGCCTCAGTGGGCCCTTCAGTTCCCTCCTGATAACCCCAAACAGGCCATATCTTCTCTCCAAGAACTTTGCAGGGCCCAGCCAGCTGATCCTTCCATTTCTATTTTCTCTTTCCCCCAGTACTGTCATCCACTGCCAAGTAGTCTCTCCAAAATATGAAGCTAAGGGTTTACAATTCTTAAGTTTCTTAAACTTGCATTTCAGCCCTTTAAATACAAAGGCAACAGGAAAAAAAAAAAAAAAGCCTCTCCTCTCAAATGCAAAGTTAACTGAACAAATTATTCACCAAGTGCCTAGCGTCTGCCAATCATGGTGGTAGCTTTCAAAGGGGTACACAGAGTCTGGACCTCCAGGAGTTCGTAGTCTAATAGATGTTGGTGGAATCTTAAAATGACACATCTGCAAGTGTCTGCTGAGAGGTGGGGTGGGATGGCTGTGGCAGAGGGTATAAGTGGGGGGGCATCATATGCTTATGGAAAGAAGAGAGGCACGTGTTGGGAAAACAGGAATGACTTGTCTTGGCTATAGCATGTTAAGAAACAGTCGGGATTCCACAGTGAAAATAAATTGGCACAAATAAGCTAAGTCACTATTGTTAAATAGGTGGTGGGGAAGGGACAGGAAGGTATGTTGGTGGGAAGATGAGTCCAGAAACAATCTAGCAACAATGGGCAATACTGAATGGAATGAGGAGTCTTTGTGGGTTGTGGGCCTCTGAGCTGTTGACTGCACCAGCTTCTGAGCAAAGTCATATATAGGCTATGAAATAGGTAGCAAGGATGAAAAACGCCATGTGGAACGCCAGAGCAACCAGATAACTGGGAATTAGCTGAGAGGCTATGGCAGGAAGGGGAGTGCCTTCAGGGGAATGCAAAGATCAAGGGCTCAATGAGGAGATGAACTGGGGGAGAAGAGAAGAGGCAGGGATGGAGGTAGCCTTGATGACAGATGCCCATTCATACTTTCAACATTCAAAATCTACAACGTGCTTACTTGTAGGTGCTGAGTAGAAGGTACACTCATCTATGAAGATTACAGAACACCAGAATGGATTTAGGACAACCCTTTAACACCTGAAGAAGATGATGTCAATCCTGTGCTCAGTATGTCCCCGTGTATCCCCCTTCTCACAGAGTCAGAACCACAGTCTTCCTCCTGACCAGAAGGCCCCGTAACCTGGCCTCTAACTGGGAGTCTGGCTTCTTCCCTTGCTGCTCTTCCCCTTGCTCCTGGCCTCGCCCACACCAGCCTCCCTGCTGGCCTCTGAGTGAACCAAAGTGCTCCCGTTCATCATGTGGCATGCTCTTCCTCCAAAACCCACACAACTCACTCATCGGCCTTCTCGGGGCTCTGTTGCATGCCAGTTGACTTGAGGTTGCCTCTGACAGTCCCTTATAGAAAGTCCACCTCCCTAAACCTTTGCTCTCAGCACTTCCCATCCCCCAAACCAGCTTTTCTCTGGTGAAAACTTCCACTTCCTTGACCACCAGCCATCTTACATACTTATTTGTGACTCTCTCTCCCCATCAAGAATGGAAATAAGATCCATGATCATAAAACTTACTTTGCTCACTGCTATGTCGCAAAGCCTAGAATCATGCTGGGCACAGGGCTGGTACCTAAAACGATGTGTAGGAAAATGGTGATGCTTAAGAACAGCTGTAGGAATCCAGGTGTTGAAAAATGGAGACCAAAGCCTGTAGACTCAAGGAAGAGCCCAGCCACGGGCGGGTGCCACAGCAGCTACACTTGCCACATACAATATATGCAGAAGCAGACAAGCCTGCCTGCGCACCAGGACCACACCCAGAGGCCTGGCCAGTGAGCATGGGAAAATGAAAGCAAAGAGCAGGCACCCCCAAGCTTGACAAATGCTTGGGAGCTCCTGGATTTACACACCTGTTCATTTTTATCTGGCAAAGAAAGGCTCATCTTGACATCAGACTTCATTCTCCGTAGTAGGTATGGGTTTATGGTATCCCGTAAGACACATGCACATTTATAAGCAGTTTTAACCTGTAATAAAAGAAATAAGGAGGAAATTAGCTTAAGGAATACATCTATTCTTATCTCTCAATTGACTCCATAGCTTAAAAAATTAAAGAACGACCAACTACAAAATAAGTGGAAAATGGTTGGACAAAGGCTTATAAAAACTCACATGAACTCTGTATACTCTGAGGGATGGTAGCTTTCATAATGATATCAATAGTGAAAAAATTTATTTCATTAAACAAACTGTACAACAAAAGAAAACCCAATAGTCTGTGCCACATTCCTCTTCTATCCCTGCTTAATTATTATTATATAGTTAGACCCTAAAGTAGAGATTTATCTGGTTATTGACCACCCTCTAGGGGGAAAACTGCTTTCAAATGAACTCTGTTTATAATCGTGTATTCTCCAAAAGCTACAGAGGAACTGTGACTTGGTAGGACTGAAGATCAAAAGGTGTGGGGGAAGCTGCAGCAGTGGGAGCCACCAGCCAATAAGCAAAGATTACTGCCCCCTGGAGACTCAGGACAGTAGACTCAAGAGGAGGCCTATGATCCCAGAAATGAAAGGTCACTCTGGCCTAAAATGGAGCATATGGCTCCATAATGGACAAGGCCACACGACAGGGTATTAACTGTATGCAGAACAACAAAGACCCACTGTGCCAGAAACCACTCCCTCTGCAATTCACTTAAGGCAAACAAAGACCTCAATAAATTATTGATACTTTAAAAAAAATCTAAATAGGCTTAACAACTTAGTAAATTACTATGTCATGGAACAGGAAAGAGTCCACCCCAAGTTTGAACATAAGAAAGTTATAAAACAAATAACAATAAGAAGAGCTTAACCATAATGCATATGGGAAAGTTCAAGCTAAAAAAATGAACATGTTAAAAACATTTTAAAAAATCCTAAGAACCCTAGGAGGGCCACTATGAGTCGAACCTGACTTGATGGCACCTAGCAACAAGAAGAACACCTCACTCAAGTCCATATCCACGTACGTATGCGCATAGATGTGTGAATGGGCTTGGATAAATATAAAAAGGCAGGTGTTACCTGAAATAACAGGTAATGACAAAGAAGTCAACTAATTAAAAACTTTTATTTACACAAAACCCCTTAGTGTGTCATTCAGACATCGATGACAATTACCTTTAAGATGATGGTGAGGTACATAGGATTTGTGATGCAGAGATAATTAATTTTCACAATTTAACAGCACTTTACAGTCCCACCAAGGAAGTAAGTATCTGGTATGTTACAGAAACTCCCCACATCTGCCTGCACCTCTCTCCTGAGCTTGAGGATGCTGGTAAACTAACCCAGGCTGGGCTGGGGAGCAGCTCTTCCCTACATGGCATCCCCAGGAGCTGACCTCACATTCAGTTCCCACCAGCCCCCATGCCTACTTCTCCATCAGCAGGAACATAAGGTGGGGATCCATGTATTTCTCTAACTCATGTACAGCTCCTCAGGGTGGTGGAAAACAGATGCCTCGATGACAGTACACATACTTTGTCCTATTCCTGAGATGTAGAGGAGGGGACACCCCAGCTCTGCCCCTGCCACAATTGAGTGACACAGACAAAACAGAGTCCCAGTAAGCTTGAGTGTGAAATGAGAGGTCCACCCAGCCATCTGCGCAAGGTTCCTTTGGGTTCCAGGCCCCTGCCCGAGCTGAGCACTCCCTAGTAAGTAGGCCCTGCGGGCTGGTGGTGCTCTGCCCTGACCCTCCTTCAGCCTTGTGAGTCCTGGCCCAGCCATCCCTCCTCCAGGAAGCCGTTCCTGAGTTGTGCACTCTGATGGGAAATCTCCCCTGATCACAGTTCTTGCTGTCCTGTTCTGGTATGTTCATTTACCACTTCCCCCCGCTTGCCTGCCCACCACTAGACTCAGAATACTATCCAAGGAAGCTCCTGGTTTCCAACCCCATTCCACCATGTTAGCCCAGCATGACAAAATAATTAGCTGTGGACAGACTATTTTCTTAAGATTCAGTTGCACATGACAATTATGGTCTTAAACAAACAGGAGCACATAAAAAGTAAAATCCTTGCTCCCAAGGCCTTACTATCTAGAAAAGGGAAAAAAATTGGTATAGTAGCCCCTACTTTATCTTCTGTTTTGCATTATGCAGTTTCCGCTACCTAAGGTCAACTGCAGCCCAAAATTACTTAATGAAAAATTGCAGAAATAAACAATTCCTAAGTTATAAACTGGGCTGGGGCTTAGCTTAGTTGGTAGACTGCTCTTCTGCGCTCTCTGAAACCCTGGGATAGATTCCCACCCCTGCAAAAATGGGAGAAGAAGCTGGCAGCCCACTCCCGAAACAATCAGCCATTGAAAACCCTATGAATAGCAGAGAAGCACTGACATAGTGGAAGGCATCTACCAGATGTCTTAGAACATGTCCCTTGCAAATAAGGGGGAACTACTGTATAAGAACTCCTAAAAGAACTTTAAGAAAGATACAGGCTATGTTTACTTGTTCTGAAAGCATCTATCCACAATGACTTATTAAATCCAAAGGAGAACTAGTAACTTCAGAGTTTAGAAATCTGGCCAAAACTACTTTACCAAGTAGTCACAACAATGGGACAAACCAACAGCAAGTGTCTCCAGATACAATGCAGTGAGAAAGACAGATGGTTTCTGTGATACCCCTACCAAACCTGTACAACCTGAACCCAATCATGAAAGAGGTTAACAAAAACCCAAACTGAGGTACACTCTACAAAATAATGACTCTGTAGTCTTTTTTTTTTTTTCTACCCAGTACTGGTGAGTTGAACCCAGGGCCTTGCATATGCTTAAGTCTGTGGTGTTTAAAACTGTCAAGGACAAGAGAGGCAAAAGAAAGCTTAGAGGAACTGTTCCAGAGTAAGAGACTAAAGAGACACTAAAATGACAAGAATGGGTACAATGTAGATGACAAGAGACTAGGTAACAATTATATCAATGTTAACCTGCCACATGACTAATGTCTACACTGTAGTTACATAAAGGATTGGCCTTGTTTTTAGGAAGCACACAGTAGGATTTGGAGGAAGAGGCATTGTGCCTGCACTCTCAGATGACTGAGGAAAAAAAATAGCATTAATTTGTGCACATCTACTGTGGGGGCAGGAGAGAGACAAAAAGGTAAATGCAGCAAAATGTCAGTAAAATGCTAGTAATCAGTGCATCTGCATGAAGTGCATGTGGGAGCTTTTCTTTTCTTCTCTTTTTTCTTTTTACAATTCTAGAGACTTCCTGTTCAGTTTGAAACAACTTCAAAAGCTTTTAAAAATATGTAGGGAGGCTTGTTGGCACACACTAGTAATCCCAGAGACTTGGGAGGCAGAGGCAGGAGCACTGCAAGTTTGAAGCCGGAGGCAGCATAGCTTAGTGACACCTTGTCTCAAAATAAAAAATAAAAAATAGCTGGGGGTGCAGCCCAGGGGTGGAACACTTGCAAAAGTATGTGTGAGGCCCTGGGTTCAGACACCAAATACCAAATAAATACATACATACATACATACATACATACATACATACATAAGAGTAATGTAACTGAAGGACCACAGAGATTCAGAGGAGGAAAAGCCCACTTACAAACGCTAATCAAAACCCTCAATCTCAAAATGTAAAGGTATTAAAATTGTTTTTGATCTAAAATTCCTTCTCTAATATTACAAAATAGGGGAACATGTCTTTTGGTGGAAGGCTTTATTCCTGGCTCAGCCATGACTTGGGCAACACTTCCTCACCCAAGGGATCTGGGGGAGGCAGTGGTGCGAAGACGACCGCCTCGCCCCAGGGCTGTAGCCTGTCCCAAAGGCCACAATTGTCCTCCACTTAGCTTCACCTCCTGAGGTTCCTGCCAATGATGACCCAATTCTACCTGCAGCCCAGGTCTAAAGCCTCAGAGGCTAGATGCAGCAAGCTCAACCTCACCCCCATCCTGATTATTTTTTAAATTCTATCAGCCTCCACACCCTGCTTGTCCTGCCTACAAATGCCCCCTGGCTGTCTGCTCCCCATCATCTTTCTCAGACCACCACCCAAGTCCAGGTCCCATTCTTCATCTCCTTCCCTCCCGCCTAAGGGTCTCCACAGGTCCCCCTTTACCAACCTCTCTCCCATGCTACCTGCCACCCAAGCAACCCCTGAGAACTGGCGATGTCAGCAGCCTAGGCAGACACCCTCCTGTCATCCCTGAGCACTGCTGCCTTCCTTTCCAGGCCTCCAGGTCCAGCATTCACAACTTCCCCACTGTTCCTGCCCCACAACAAGCACCTGCAGTCTGGTCAAGTACATCTCTTTACTGTTCCAGCCACATAAATAGCTGTGCCCACACAGCTGCCCTAATCTAGAATGCTCTCACTGCGCATGGCCTATTCCCAGGACCAGGCCAAGGGACACGGTTCATTACATCTTCTCTAATTTCCAGTCCTACCTGGCCTGAGCTTCTCACTACTTTTATAAGATGCACTGCCCAATATACACTAAGTTATATGCTGTCCAGAATGAAGTCACTCATTTATCATGATTTCTGGCTGCTCCTGTGGTCATGTGACATCACTTTAAAATTTATCTGACAGAAACGCCACAGGAGCAGCCAACATCAACATCTTTTGCTTCTATTAAGCAAAGACAAATTTTACCTTAGGGCTTTCTTCTAAGTAAGTATTTTACATGATACTTTAAAAGTTTACCTATATATGACCAAACAGAAGTAAATTTCTTTTCTTTTTATTATAGGTGTAGACTTTTTAACCAGCTTGAGCATTTTTAATGTATATTCACTGTACAAAACAATGGGTTTCATTATGACGTTTTCACATGTGTACACAATGCACTTTGATCATATTTACCAACCCATCACCCTCTCTTGTCCATTTTGTTGGTCTCCCCTACAAAAAAAAGTCCCCCTTCTATTCTCATCTTTTTTAAAATCTAGATTCCATGTACGAGAGAAATGTAATAAACCGCCTGAGAATGGATTATTTCACTTAAAATGATGATTTCCAGTTCCATCCATTTTCCTGCAAATGGCATAATTTGTTCTTCTTATGGCTGAATAACACTCCATTGTGCATATACACCCCATTTTCCTTATCTATTCATCTGTTGATGAATATTTAGGTTGATTCCATATCTTGGCTATTGTGAATAGTGCTGCAATAAACATGGGTGTGCAGGTGTCTCTGCTGTATGTTGACTTAGATTTCTCTCAGTATATACCTAGGACTGGTGTATCTGGATCATACGGTAGTTGCATTTTTAGTTTTTTTACTTCCACAGTGGCTATATTAATTTACATTCCCACCAGTATTGGATAAGGGTTCCTTTTTCTCTGCATCTTCGCTGGCATTTGTTGGTGTTTGTTTTCTTGATGACAGCCATTCTGACTAGTGTGAATGGAACATCAGTGTAGTTCTCATTTGCATTTCCTTTACGGATAAGAATATGATATTTTTTCATGTACTCACTGGCTATTTGTACTTCTTTTGCGAACTGTGTTCAACTCACCTGCCCGTTTTTTGATTGGATTATTTGTTCTTTTGATGTTTAATTTTCTAAGCTCTTTATATATTCTGGAGTATTAATCCTTTGTCAGATGGCTAGCTGGCAAAAATTTTCTCCCATTTTGTAGGTTCTCCCTTCACTCTGTTGTTTCCTTTGCTGTGCAGAAGCTTTTTAATTTAATGAAACCCCACTTTTCAATTCTTGTTATATTTCATGGGCTTCTAGAGTCTTTTTCAGAAAGCTCTTGCCTATGCTCATATCTTTAAGCATTTTCCCTAGGTTTTCTCCTGATAGTTTCAAAGTTTTAGGACTTAAATTAAGATCTTTGATCCATTCTGAATTGATTTTTGTGCAGTGAAGAGACAGAATATAGCTTCATTCTTCTACATGCAAATATCCAGTTTTCCTAGGACCACTTGCTGAATGTTGTTGTTAGGTGCCATCGAGTCGGTGTCTGATTCATAGCAACCCCATGTACAACACGTCAAACAGTATTGTTAGTGCTTCTCTGCTATTCATAGGGTTTTCAATGGCTGATTGTTTTGGGGGAGTGGGTTCCCCAGTCCTTCTCCAAAGCCTATAGTACCTGGTGTTCCCAGGCAGTCTCCCATCTAAGTACTAACCAGGCCTGACCCTGCTTAGCTTTCAAGATCTGACGGGACTGGACGCCACAGTGGTATAGCTGCAGGTGACTTGTTGAATAGGCTGTCTTTTCTCCAATATATGTTTTTGGCACCTTTGTGAAGAATCAGATGGCTGTAGCTGTGTGATTTTGTGTGTCCTCTAATCTATTCCATTGGTTTATGTGTCTATTTTTATGTAAGTACCATGCTATTTTTGCTATTATGGCTCTGTAGTATAATTTGTTATCAGGTATTGTGATGCCTCCTGTATTGCTCTTCTGCTCAGGATTGGTTTGGCCATTTGGGATCTTTTGTGCTTCCATATGTATTTTAGGATTATTTTTTCTGTTTTTGTAAGAATGTCATTGGAATTCTGATGAGAATTGCACTGAATCTATAGATTGCTTTCCGTAATAGAATCATTTTCACAACATTAATTCTGCCAACCCAGGATCATGTGAAGTCTTTCCATTTTCTAGTGTCTTCTTTCTTTCTTCATTGTTTTATAGTTTTCATTGTAGAGGTCTTTCATCTCCTTGATTAGGTTTATTCTAAGAGTTTTTGTTTGTCTGTGTTTTGTTTTTGAGGCTATTGTGAATGGGATTATTATTCTCCCAACAAAGAAAAGCCAAGGACAGGATAGATTCACTGTTGAATTCTACTAGACCTTTATATACATAGCATTGTCGTCAAACTGATCCACAAATGCAAAAGATAAAGAATGCTAATTAATCCATAAATGGAAAGATAAAAAATGCTACCAAACTCATTGTACAAAGTCAGCATTACCATGATACCAAAACCAGAAAATGATACAACAAACTATAGACTAATTTCCTTGATGATCAACATAAAAATCCCGAATAAAATATTTGCAAACCATATTCAACACCACATTAAAAATACGATCAAGTTGGTTTCACTCCAAGGATGCAAGGATGGTTCAACATAACACAAATCGATAAACATAATACACAATAGGATAAGAATAAAAACATAATACAGAACAGGATGAGAATCAAAGACAAAAATCACATAATCATCTCAACAGACACAAAAAAAGCCTCTGACTTGTCAGGTTTTGTGGGACACCCTGTATTTCTAGCAATCTGGGAGACAGAGGCAGGAGGATCACAGTTTAAGGGCATAAGCAGCTTACCCAATTTAGTGAGACACTGTTAATATTAAAAAAAAAAAAGCCATTATCAAAATTCAACATCCCTTAACAATAAAATCCCTGAAGAAACTACAAACAGAATGATCATACCTGAGCAAAGCAAAGGCTATAAATGACAAACCTATAGCCATTATATAAATGGGAAAAAAACTGAAAACATTTCCTCTAAAATCAGCACAAGAGTGCCCAATCTCTCTGCTGTTATTCCATATACTGCTTGACTACTTAGCCAGAAAAACAAGGCAAGAGAAAGAAAGAAAAGAGATATGAATAAGAAAGGAGAAGTCAAATCATCCCTGTGTAGATGATACGATCCAACACTTAAAAGGCCCTAGTGACTCTACCAGAAAACGGCTAGATCTGATAAACACTAGCAAAGTAGAAGGACACAAAATCAACATACAAAAATCAGTACTTTTTCTATAAACCAATAATAACACACATGCTGAGAAATAAGTAATTTTCTGATCTTTACCAGATATCTATTTATAAGTCCAGCTATTTCCTTACATTCTGAATAACTTGGCTACAATGTGAGTATAGATGGTAAGTGGGAATGTTGTAAATACTAAAATGCCAAACTGCCGACTGTGTTACCTGTACTGGGGAAGCATTGGAATATCCTCCCATGGTGATTGGGACAGAGAACTGCTCCATAAACACGGGCAACGTGCCTAACTTTCCTGGGAAGACAAAGTCGAAGAGTGACCACAGCTCTCGGAGGTTATTCTGCATTGGTGAGCCCGACAAGATGATCCGATGAGGTGTGCGGAACTATTTTGGGAAACAAAACACAGTTTATTGGACAATTGCCATCCCTGCCACTAAAACATTCCCATGTCATACTGTTATTTAACACATCTAACTCAGCATTTCATTCTCCCATCACTTTGGCCTTCTCCAAAACACAGACATTTTATGCAATTATAATTCTCTAATTACATATAGGGGGCTGGGATTTAGCTCAGTTGGTAGAGCGCTGCGCTGCAGTCTCTGAGGTCCCGAGTTCAATTCCCAGCACCACAAAAACAGGAGAAGGACCAGGCAATCCCGAAACAGTCTGCCATTGAAAACCCTATGAGGGTCGCTATGAGTCGGATACCTACTCGACGGCACACAACAACAACAACAATTACATATAGATGACAATTTCAGGAAATATTTTCTCATTGTACAAGCTGAATACTATGGATTAGAGTTGGATTTGATTACATTTTAATTGCTGACCCTTACAAAAGATATTAAGTAATGTGAATAATCAAAACTTAAAAAAAAACATGATTAAGGTCAAGCAAAGAATTTTCTGCACTAAGAGAAGATTCAATAAATGTGTTACTAAAAGCAGACAATCTATTTCAAATTAAATAAGATTACCCACCTGGAAATCCTCCTAGTTATAAAAGTTCATGTGTTGTTGTTGTTAGGTGTCAAGTCTAGTCTGACTCATAGCGACCTTATGTACAACAGACAAAACACTACCTGACACTGTGCCATGCCCAGCACTACTATCAGTGCTTCTCTGCTATTCACGGTGTTTTTTCATGGGGTTTTTGATGGCTGATTGTTTTTTGGGAGTTGACTGCTAGGTCCCTCTCCCAACCCTACAGCACCCAGCATTCCCAGGCCTGACCCTGCTTAACTTCCAAGATCTGATGGGATCAGACAACATGGTGATACGGCTGCAGGTATAAAAGCTCCTACCTGTTTGCAAGCAAGGGTAACAGCAGCATTTGGATTTCGAATTTTGTGTCCTTCATCTAAGATTACATAGTGCCAGTCATGCCTGCTAATGTCATCTTGCATCAGTCGAATATAGGAGTAAGAAGTGATCAAAATTCCATGACAATGAGCAATATCTCGAATTAGTTTCTCCTAAAACCATAATAAAATAGTAAAGTCAATTTTTAAAAAGAAATAAAATGAACATGACTTAAAATGATACTTTTTCAATCATGAGACAATCTAAAGCACTTTGTAAAAATGTACAAATGCAAACATAATATATACCATTTTAATAATACATTACCAGCACTGAAACTGTATATCACATTTCTTTAATCTGTGAGACAGTAAATATTGACTTATTAATATAACCACCACTGGGGGGCTCTCAAAAAAAGGTAGAATAAATTGTGATACATAAACACTTACCCAATTTTTACTTTTCTAAAATATCCTTTCTGTCTAGTCTCATTAAACAACAATGTGGATAGAAAATGATTAACCACTTTAAAACAAAAGAAAATGAAAAAAAAAATCTAAGGGCACATGGAAGACAAATCATTGTTCTGGGAGGCTAGAGGGGAAAGGGCTGGGATTTAGCTCAGTTGGTAGAGTGCTGCGCTGCAGTCTCTGAAGTCCCGAGTTCAATTCCCAGCACCACAAAAATGGGAGCAGGTCCTGGCAATCCACTCCCAAGGCAATCCTGAAACAGCCACTGCAAACCCTATGAGGGTTGCTATGAGTTGGATACCAACTCGACGGCACCTAACAACAACAGAGGGGAAAAGATAAAAAAATAACTTAAAAAAAGGTAAGAAAAAACTCCATACACTGAGGTGAGACTTGAGTTTACAGAGAAAAAACATCCCAAAACATCAGGCAGAAACAATGAAAAAGACTCTCCCTAGGCAGGCATATCCTATGTTGTTGTTGTTGATAGGTGCTGTCAAGTCAGTATCCAACTCATAGCGACCTTCATAGGGTTTTCAATGGCTATTTTGGGATTGCCTTGGGAGTGGATTGCCAGGCCCTTCTCCCATTTTTGCGGTGCTGGGAATTGAACTCAGGTCCTCAGAGACTGCAGCGCAGTGCTCTACCAACTGAGCTAAATCCCAGCCCAGCATATCCTATAGGATGTCTGAATTCCAAAAATAAAGAAGAATAAAGTAAAAATGCTGAGTCTCTTTGTTGTTGTTGTTGTTAGGCTCCGTCGAGTCGGTATCTGACTCATAGCGACCCTCTGTACAACAGGGGAAACACTATTGTCAGTGCTTCTCTGCTGTTCATAGGGTTTTCAAAGGTGGATTGATTTTTGGGAGTGGGTTGCCGGGTCCTTCTCCCGCTGAGTCTCTAGCCAGAACAAAACAGAAAAACACAAGATTCCCTTCAGAGGAAAAAGACTTTGCCTACACTGGGCATCTTTTCAGTTACACTAAAATGCCAGAAAGAAAAAAAAAAAGAGAAAAGAAAAGAAAAAAAAAACTTTATATAATTCTTAGTGGGGGTAGGGTGGGGGAGAGAAACTGCTGACCCTGGAATCCTACGTCAATCTAAACTAGCAGTCATCCTTGATGGGCCAGCCTCAGACAGGCAAGGGCTCACAAAAGAAGCCACCTAGAGGCTAGCTAGGCAGCATGCTGAATGCAGGCGGAGTGGTATGCACAGAAGCTGCACGCTGCAGGACAGCCAGGGAAACACGCCCCGCTTGCACACTCCTCATAACCAGCATGCTCACAGCAACTCCTGGAGTAAGGATAGAGCAACCACCACTAACCTCCACCTTACAGATGAGGAAACTATGCTTGAATTTGGTAACCAGTGTATCAGGTCATACAGCTGGTGGGTGTGGAATCAGGATTCAAATGTAAGACAGCCCACTCCAAAGACTGCACTACCTCTTACTATACCACAAAAGAAAAAATTAAAAAGGGAACACTACATGTAATATAGCCTGCAGCTATAGCCCTGTGGCATCCGATCCCGTCAGATCTCGGAAGCTAAGGAGGATCGGGCCTGGTTAGTACCTGGATGGGAGACCGCCTGGGAACACCAGAAGCTGTAGGCTGGGAGAAGGACCTGGCAACCCCCTCCCAAAAGTCAATCTGCCATTGAAAACCCTATGAACAACAGAGAAGCACTGACAATAGTGTTTCCCCTGTTGTACAGAGGGTCGCTATGAGTCGGATACCGACTCGACGGCACCTAACAACAACAACAACAACATGTAATATACGTATGATTTTTTAACAAAAGCATAATGATTAAGTCTAAATACTAAACACTTTTAAAAACAAATGAAGCTTAAGAAATGATCTAAAAATATAAAAAGGGATATATTTTAAGCATTATTATAATTCCTGCTTAGTTTAATAAAATCTACAGTGAAAGTAGAAGAAAATAAAAGTGGACTAAAAACTCCACCCTGTCCAAGAGTAACAAATACTATTTAATTCTCAACTGTGAGAGAAAAATACTTGTAAAATTTAAGTCTATTGCTGATTACTAGTACTTCCATATAAGTACTAGAAAAAAAACACACTATAGAACTACTATAGAGGAAAAATAGAAAATAACAAAAATCAAGAAAATAGAAAACATAACATGAGAAACAGAAAATAAGGTTGCTGGTTTCAGTCTAAACACACCTCAGAGGACACCTTTGACAGTAGGTTTTAACAGCAAAACTTTCCAATGAGATTAAGGAAGAAATATAGCCTTGAGTTTAAAGAAGACCTACACAGGACTGTCACCAAAAGTTGAGCTACAGGGATTGTCAAAGACAGACCAAGAAAATAGAAATGTAAAGGGCAGGATTAGCAATATGAACATCAGAGAAACAGAAATGTATAGGAACAGGGCTATTTTCCAGTTTAAAGGGGACAATATACTAAGAAAGACAAGCCTTGAACCTTCACCTACCATAAGGCACAACAAATACACAAGCAAAGCCCCAAGAGCTAGTGGTGAGGAAGTGCCATGGCCTCCCCAGGCTGGCTGGAGCCTCTCGCTCAGACAGACAAGGCAAAGATGAAAGAAAACAGAAGTCAGGCGATCATGTGTGGCTGTCAGAGTGCTCCTTTTCAGAGCCATCAGCAGAGCCACAGGCTGCACCCAGAACATTCCTTCACAAAGATGCTACTCAGAAAGGCAGAAAGCAAGACACACAGTTACCTCTATGAACTAAAAACAAAAGTTGCAGCGTTAATAAGAGAGAACAAAAATTACCGACTCCTAGAGAACAAACCTGGCAGAAAATAAATAACAACTCTCTTGAAAGACCAAACCAACCAAGGAAACTTCTGAGAAGCCACCCCAAAGAACAGACTCACTATGCCACTTTAGAGATGACAAAGAAGCCGTCGCCAGTGCAGGGGATACAAAATGCTACCCAACACCATGCAAGAAAATCTGAGCATTTGGACAGAAGCCAATAGTTACAAAGACCAATTACCCAAATAGCAATAGACCCAAGAAAAATGAGACCAACTGAGAGAACAGAACTGAAGAACTGGAAAAAAAATGATAAGCTCTTTCCACTGCCCATTCCCCTGACCTGAAGGGTTTCCTGGTGCTATAGGAGTAGAACTAGTTACTTAAACTGATCCCCACAGAGGAAAGGACAGAACATCCCAACTTACTGCTCTGAGGCTGGCCAAACCCAGTCATCCAACCCAACCCTCAAACCAAAGACCCTTTACTTTAAAGAACCATTACCTTATAGGTTAAATCTACCAATATAATCCTAACAAGGCTTATCACAGGAGTACAAAAACAGCTAAATATTAGAAAGCCTAATATTATTATGTAATATCATAATAAATTTTATAGAATTCAAAATCTTCAAAAAATGATTTTGTTAATATCATCTTAAAAAAACTAGGATTAAAATTTTATGTTGGGACTTATAGTGCTCACCTGAAATCCCAGCACTCAGGAGGCTGAGGCAGGAGTATCTTGAGTTCCAGGTTAGCCTGAGCTACGCAACAAGACCCTGTCTCAAAAAAACAAAACCAAAAAAACCATACATACATATATTTTCTAACTGAACAGAGTATAAAAAGGTACAAAGAGAGCTAAGGAAATATGAAAGAGAGAAGTAAAGAGGGAGGAAAACTGTCTTCTGATATGTCCTAAAACACTTGACATTTGTTGTTGTTGTTAGGTGCCATCGAGTCGAGTCCGACTCATAGCCAACCCTATGTACAGCAGATCAAAACACTTGCCGATTCTGTGCCAGGCAAACGATCTTATTTGTGTTTAAGCCCATGGTTGCAGTCACTGTGTCAATCCATCTGGTGGAGGGTTTTCCTCTTTTGCGTTGACCTGCCACTAGGAGTCAATAAAATTGTTTTACAAACTTAACCACAATGGCTGGGACCTATTAAAGGCGTGACAGATGAGAACTGTATTATCCCTATTATGACTACTCTCTTGCCATCTTCTCATTTGCAAAGTTCAATGCCTGCCCAGCATGGCACTGAAGGCCATGCTCAATTTTAACCTTACTAAGAATGCAGTCTTGGGAGAAGGACCCTGAAACCCACTCCCAAAATCAATTCACCATTGAAAACCCTATCAATACAGAAGCACTGACAATAGTGCTTTGCCTGTTGTACACAGGGTCGCTATGAGTCAGATATCGACTCAATGACACCTAACAACAACAACAAGAATGCAGCAGGCTGGGGTTTGGCTCAGTTGGTAGAATGCTTGCTCTGCATGCTGAGGCCCTGGGTTTGATCCCCAGCACCACAAAAACAGGAAGAACTGGCAGCCCACTCCTGACACAATTCCGAAATAGCCATCAAAAACCCTATGAATAGCAGAGAAGCACTGACATAGTGCCAGGCATGGCACAGT
The DNA here is from genome assembly GCA_007922755.1 of Pedetes capensis. NCBI lineage: Eukaryota > Metazoa > Chordata > Mammalia > Rodentia > Pedetidae > Pedetes > Pedetes capensis. Next base: position 98,963 of record VMDO01002103.1, read on the forward strand.
GTCAGGGAGAGTTTCATTCTGTGGTACATAAGGTTGCTAATGAGTCCGACTCGACTTGATGGCACCTAACAAGAACAAGAATGCAGTAGTCAATACTTTGAGGCACAGAACCTTGCAAACACACCTATAGAATCACCCAGGACTCACCTCTATCCCATTTCCCTTATTATTCCCTTGGTTCCAGAGAGTCAGTGCAGAAAAAGGATGCCCAAAGAAACAGGCTCCACCTCCAATTCCTCACCAAGCCAGTCCCACATCTTGAAGAAGCTAGAGCTAATTTCCACAGTCCCTCCACATCAAATTTTCTATAGAGATTCCAGGCAGGCAGCGGCCCCCAGCCACCCCCCCCCCCCAGCTTTATCCCTATGATGCCTTCCAGGAAAGCAGGGCCTGCCAAAAGCCATGACAGCAGGTAGGGCCTGAGGCAATAGCAAACTGAGCCCAGGGAATGCCCCAGGCCCAAGTCTACTTCCAGCACCAGCCATGTGCAGATAGCAAGACAGGGAAATGAAAACAACTACAGCTGTCTGGAGCTTAAAATAAAGTGCAAATTAAATAACCAATCACATTCATAAAATGTCCACTGTGTGTGGCCAAACCCTACAAATGTGGGTCCACGTGCTTATGGACTCCAGAACTCCTGACTGTGGGATGCTCAGATTCACCATGGCCATCCCATTAACCTCCAAGGAGCACAAGCCCAAAGTGAGTTCTGGACATCAGTGGGCGTAGATGGGAGCTGTACCACAGGAGACACCGAGCTTTTTAAATGTACAACACTGAAGCAATAGGTACCTTCTGTTAAAGAATCAAAGTTTATTTGGGATATTCTGCAATGTTAGCTACAGAAATACAGAATTCCTACTGTGTTCAGAAAGCTGTACAATGATTAACAAGAATTAAGAAGATGCTTTTAGAGAAAGAGTAAGTTGTGCAAAATGTCCCCACTGAAAACATAATCTCTACTTAGCCACTGGGTAAAAACACATCTAAGGCTATTCGTTTTTACCTGATTCAATCTCAGAATTCTATAACTGCCTAGACTAGAGTTTCAATAATGGTGAATTGTTGAATATTATGGACGTCTCTACCCAAACACTTAAGACAAATCATCTCGGGCGGTTTCAAATTAAAAGCCTGTAAAATATGTAACCTCTCCTAGATTTTGCAATTAATAGGGTACATCTGCAATTAGCCTGACTTACTGAATGCAGTGCTGTTGTCATTAAAAGATGTCTGTGGAAGTGCTGCTGTTATTATGGAGGCTCAGGAGACCAATCCCTCCTAGAGGGCAAACAGTGGACTGGTAGAAAACAACAGCCATAAATCACACTGTCAGGCAGCAGGGAGAGCGAGTGAAGCACAGGCACATGAAGGCCATTCATGGTAAACACAGCACAGCAGCTTCCCAGGCAGGATTTACTGCACCTGTAATTAATTAAAATTTCCTTCAAGCTAAATCTTTAATAAACAAGGATTTGTGCTGACAATGAAGAAAAAAGGGCCCAGCAACATAATTTTACAATATACCTCACAGAACAAGCCCAGCATCTATCCTTTCCTCTTTCAGGTATATACAGCAACTCTGGAGTTAGTAAGAATTACATCAATTTGCATTATACTGGTGTATCTGGAATGGGTCTGAAATATTTAGGATGCTTAAGGGATCCTGTGGCCCCCTTTCCATTTTTACTTGTTGGGTTTTTATTTGACTTTCACCCTTTCCATCTTTTTAAAGAGCCAAGTCTTTTGGCTCTAGTGTTTCAGAAAACAGCCCTTTTAAAAGAATATGTGATGGCAGTTTCATCAGATGGCCAAGTTTTTGTGTGGTTTTCTTTTTAGCCACACCCCATACTTCCCAAAAACAATTTTAACATTCTATTTCATTCTTTCCATTTGAGACCAAATGTATCTGGACATGAGAAAAAAATCTAGACACTGATGATGAACATTTCTGATAAAGCAGGTGTGAACTTTTTATCCAGCACATATACTCAATTAATCTGCAATGCCTCTTCCAGCATCTTTGCTCAACTCCCGAGGTGAGGTAGACTGCAATATGCTTTGCTTCTAACAAAACTCACACCTGCAAAACAGGTGTATTAGGGACCACACTAACTCTTTCTGCTCAGACATTAACCAACAAACCCTCCCAAAATAAATTTTTAAATTCCCATTTTACAGGTCATCAAGCCAGGCTCAGAAAAGCTAGGTGACTTGCCCAAGGTCTCAAAGTTATGAAATGGCAGATCTGAGGCTCAAGACTTGGTGTGTAACTACAAAACCTGTTCTCTTAAAACGTGATACCATGGTTGCATTTCTCACTTTTAAGCCTCTAAACAGCACTGAATTCATCAAAATGAAACAAAACTCTGAATTCTGTGAAACAGTCCACAGAATTACTAGATCCTATACAGCAGAAAGGTGGTAGAGTCAATGACAATCATTTCACAATATAAACAATTTCTCATTACACATCTTCCAACAAATTGAAAAAAAAGCTTAATCGTTAAATAAGCTTTACGACATAGTGCTAATGATGTCACCCACCTACTGTGCTCTATGCAATATGCATTGCCAGACTACCTTCTTTCATTATCTTTCACATATTATATTTTCTTTCCCCAAGAAAAGAACTGGCATTTCAAGGTTAGTTAAAAACAGCATAACCATTTTTGGGGGAGCCCTAATAGTATCAAGCATCTGGAATATAATATTTATAGTTGTTCAACAAATAAATATTAGTCAAATCACATAAAAGTTTTTCTATGTTAGAAAAAAGGGATCACAAACAGTAATGAGAAAAAGATAATCTGAGACTCCTATTAAATGAGATTTCAATTGACCATTAAAGGAAATTCAGAAGCCAGAAAAATTTATCAGTTTGATCATTTGGTTGAAACTATTAGGCACATTATTTGCATGGTTGTTGGGTGTGCATTTGAAAATTCTAAATTATGCTACCAATCAAAGAGACTATTAACAAAGATAATGTAGGATTAAATGGTGACATGTAGGAAGCTAAAAGGCAACTAGGGGAAGAGGAATGGTAGATGTGCACTATTTAGAAATTGTTTCTTGTTTGATATCTGTTTTCCAAATGAAAAATGCTCAAAATTTTATGTTATACCAGCTATAACAAGTTGTTTTTGTTTTTGTTGTTGTTGTTGTTAGGTGCGGTTGAGTCGGGTCCAACTCATAGCGACCCTATGTACAACAGACCTCCCCGACACTGTGCTATGCCAGGCACTGTATCAGTGCTTCTCTGCTATTCACAGGATTTTTGATGGCTGATTGTTTCAGGAGTGGGCTGCCAGGTCCTTCTCCCTAGCCTACAGCATCCAGTATTCCCAGGTGGTCTCCCATGAAATGACTAACCAGGCAGACCCTGCTTAGCTTCTAAGATCTGATGGGATTGGACGCTAGGGTGGTATGGCAGCAGACACAAAGAAGGTAGACTGAGGTAGAACAGCTACAACCCAAAATGAAATATCCATTCCTTAAGGTTTTGCCTTCCAAATGGGTTAAGGACACAAGTTTCACCAAGTTCTCTGTCAGTTTCGTTTGCACTAGTGAGTCAATGCATGTAAACTGCATTATTCACAGTGATCCAGGTGAAGGCGTGCCACATGCTTTCCATTAACCCAAAAGAAAAGGATAAAGGAATGTATGAAATTTGCCTTTGTAAGACAAACATCCACTAACGAATCCTGCTACAGGATGCTCCAACTCAAAGCATTAAAAGATGTCAGTAGATAATTTAAATGAAAAAAGGAATAAGAAATATTTTACATAGGGAGAGCTGTAACAACTTAAGAGCTTGACTGGAAAAACAACCCAAACTGTTACTATTTTCATACTGCTAAAAATCATTAATTGTTTCTTCTCCTCTTGTCTTTTAAAATTCTAGGCAAAGTAAGCTGTTTTTAACAATAGTGAGTATAAGCAAGACTCTAACTCACCTCATCTGAGTTACCAAGTAAGATATTCCTGAGCCCCCTCTATCAAAAATTCTGCTTACCTATGACCAGGAATACATGGGGATTTGGAGAAATGGGGATAGTATGGGCCAAGCTAGAGACCTAAAGTTGAGGGGCTCCTAAGTGCCTTTCTCCAGAGAGGCAAACCTTCCATGGGCCTGATGGCTGGTGTGGCTTTCCTGGGGGTGCAGAGCTCACTGGAAAGCTCAGAAGACTCAGGAAAGAACAAATCCATGACAAACTGCTGTTTCTTGTCTGCAATGTGAGCTACAGGCCCGCAGTCAAACTGTGTCATTATTATTTATTCAGCAAATGCTGATAGCACTTGGAATGAACAGTAAGTCAGATCCAGGGCCTACTCTACAGAGCCCACAATCAAGATGGCAAGACAGATGAAAAGAAAAAAAGCACAATACAACACATCTACGCTACGGAAGAGCTGAGACAAACCTCCCTTTTGATAATGTGGCTTTTAACAAAACTATGAGAGAGGAAATAGAACTTTCAATACATAATGATCCAGGATTCACAAAACAAAAAGCAGTGTAACCAAAAAGCAGTAAGCAATAATACTTGAAAGTTGAAGGTTGACTCCTTCATTCATCAAACATGTTTCAAAGGCATAATTACAAATGCATTTATCAATTAAGGTTAAATATCTCTTATCGAAAATGCTTGGGACCAGAAGTGCTTCACATATTGTATTTTTTTTTAGATTTTAGAATATTTGCATATACATGAGCTATATCAGAGATGGAACCTAAGTCTAAGCATGAAATTCATTTATGTTTCATACATACCTTATACACACAGCCTGAAGACAGTTTTACATAACATTTTTGGTGTGTCTGCACTTTGAGGGTTTTTTTTAACTCCTTGCGATGCTGAGGGTTGAACCTAGGGCTTTGCACATGGTAGGCAAGCGTTCTACCACTGAGCTATGTGGCTAGCCTTTGTACCTACATTTTGACTACAACCTGTCACTTAAGGGTCAGGCATACAATTTTCTAGTTCTGATGTCATATTACTGGACCAAAGTTTAAGATTCTGGTGCTGGGTGTGGCAGTGCACACCTGGACTTGGAATGCTGAGTCAAGATGATCACCAGTTTGAGACAAGCCAGGCTACATAGCAAGTTCCTGGCCAGCCTGTATATTAAGACTCTGTCTCAAAAAGCAAAAAAAAGTTTCAGATTTGGGAGCACTTCAGATTTCAGATTAGGCATGTTCAACCTACGTATTACCTTTTGTATCCACTTTCCTAAAACTGCTAATGCCCAAAGTCCCTCCAGTTAACTGTCAAGTAAGCCACTTGATTTGTGATCCCATGTACACAACTGGCCTAGTTGTGCCCTATCTGTGCCCAGTTGTGTTTTGCTAGACTGGAAACATATAATAAAACTACTAAAGACTGTGATAACAATTAAGCCTGCATTCATAATTACTTTGAAAATACAGAGCACTAAATCAATGATAAAATAATTTTAAATCCATGAAAGAAACATAGGAACACACATCTGATGAATACATGGTTCAAAGAGAAAACTAACAGGTAAAATGGTGGGTTTTAAAACAAAACAGAGTACTGAAGCATTAAAATGTTACCTTTTTGTGGGCATAGGAACCGGTCTCATGCAGAATTGCCACTCTGAATGGAGGCCACCACGTATGGAATTCTTTCACCCACTGATGCATCACTGTGGTTGGACAGACAATTACAGTGGGGCCCAACCCCTCGAACCTGCATCCAAAGGCCCAAGAAGAAAATACAACCATGAAAGACAGCAAAGAGAGTGGCCAGTTGCCCAAGTCAAAAGCCCCAAACAGTTCAAAAAAGAAAATGCAGGCCTGGGTAGATGATGGCTCAGTGGTTGAGCCCTGGCCTAGCATGACAAGGCCCTGGGTTCAATCCTCAGCACTGGAGGGGGAAAAAAAGAAAAGAAAAGAAAAATGAAAATTCAAGCTATGGAAATTTACCGATATTTTCTTAAAGAAAAAGTTATTGAGGTTAAAATCCAGTAAGTGAAATCTGTACGAATCCATTCACCAATTAGTGAATGCAAGAATTAAAACACCAAAAAAATGCATTACAAGTTAACTGTAGATACTATAGTTGCAGAAAACCAAATATATAACAAAAACATTTTCCCCTCTATTTCACCTTAGTGAAGTTATTATACAGTGTATTTTAACCTAAGTGAACTTGACAGCATCTTAAATCTGTTTGAAGCTTTAGAGTCCACCAGAGTCCTCAGCCCACAGAATGTCAATGCATCATCTCTGCTGGGGAACAAAGGAGGACATGAACAGTCGAGGGGCTCTGAAGGCTGGGGTACCCAGGTGACACAACCACCAGCAGATGAAGGACTCTTGAGAAGTCAGCTCTTACTCCACAGTGCTGCCTGCTGCCCCCACAGTGACAAAATGGTGGCAGAACATCCCAGAGGCCACTCCAGAAGCCACACAAGGAGGGCACGCTGGACCACTCAGAAAGCACCAGGCAATACAAGCCTTGGCAGTCACACTGTGCAGCATCCCAACGTGAACGTAGAGGCACACCACAGCACTGCCGCCTCATTGGCCAGCTGGATCCACTGACCCAACTTGCTAGCACAGCACAGGCCAGCACTCAAGAGCACTGCCTGGGTCTAAACCCCAGCTCTGCACAAACTGTGCAATCTCAGGCACATTACTTAACCTCTCTGAACCTCAGTTTCTCCTCTTCAGATGAAATAACAACAGTCCCGATCTTATAGGATTACTGTGAACACTACGTCAGCTAACACCTGTGAAGGGCTTAGAACAGTGTCACAAAGCAAATACTGTAAAGGTTTGTTACATAAGCTGGAGTATGATAGAACCATTAAAATAGTTCTTGAAGAATACTTAATAACCTGAAAAAATACTCATTACAATAAGTTTTTAAAAGGCAAAATTATTTATGGAATCATCCCAGTGGTGTCAGGGGACACTCAGGTGGCCAGGAGATTGGTGGGGTCAATGGGTCAACGTTCGCTTCTCTCTCCTTCCTCACAGAACCCCAGGGGCACAGGGGGCTCTCTCCACTCTCCCTCCCACCAGCGTGTCCTTTATGGGGCCCCACCCACTGGTCTGGCCAGGCAGTGGAATGCTGTCCACGTAAGGCTAGTCAGTTCACAGCATGCCCTGTGGCTCTCTCCAGTCCATGAGGCTGGCCAGGCAGGGCCAAATGGCTTAGGAAGGAAGAACTTCATTCCAGGTCAGGGAGACATTTCCCTCACTCGTTCCTGCTGAGTGGACAGCCCAACAGCCAGGGGCTGGGTATGGTCAGCGCTCAAGGTGAAGGTGAAATGCAAGTCAACACTAACTGCAGTATTGTCACGGCACCAGGCTCTCCTGTGCTACACTACTGGGGACCAAGGCACCGCACCTGCCTCCCTACACCTGCAGCACACTCACCAGTACATTTCACATGGTCCCTCTCCCTCCGGCCTCCCTCTTCCTGCCCACAAGGATGCTGACTGTGTGAACTATGCATGAAGTACTCCAAAGAACCCCCAACCCAAGACCTCCCTAATCCCGCTTCCACTCTGCACACCCAGGTTGCCAAGCCTGGCCTCTACATAGATCTCTCCTCAACTCCAAACTGCCCTGCACTGGACCTCTCATTGCAGACACTGATGTGCCCACAGCACCACATGCCACACCTCCCTACCTTCCCAATCCAATAGACAGAACTGCCTCCCACTCTCCAGTAGCCCAACCCAGAAGTTCAGGCCTCATCCTACATCAGCCCTCTTGTTCTACACTGTAAGCAACCTGCACTGAGTTCATGTCACTCCCACCTCCTAAACCCCTTTCCCAGCCACCATGCCTCTCCCTCTATAATGTCCCCCACTTCCAGTCACTGTCGCCTCATCTAGGACACTGCACTTTCCCACATAATCTCTGAATGCAGAATGAGTTCTGAACACCTCATACCCTCACTTCAGCATCTCTGCTGGTTGCCCACTGCTCTTGGGACAGAGTCTAAACCCTTGGCCTATGAGACCACAAAGATTTGGCCTCTGCTCCACCTCACTGCTCTCGCTGCCCGCCCCCACCCTAACACCTGCCCCTCTAGCCAGTCCCCCAACAGCCTGAGCTTTCCTCAGTCCCTACAAGGTGTCCACTCTCTGGCCTCTCAACCTTCACAGGCTCCTTCTTTCCCTCCCCTCCTTCCCACTATCTTCTACTCATCCTGCAGACCTCTGCTTCCTTGAGACAGCCTTCCCAGCCCTTGCTCTCCAGACACGATGAGGGCCTGTTCTCAGTACACCCATGCACGTTAGGACCCCATACTGACACTGCAGTAACACACCTGACTCCTCCTAAACCCTTGAGACAAAGGAAAGTCTCTTCTGGGAATGCTCTCCAGGCCTACCGTAAGGTTGAAAGAAAATGTCAAAATATCAAAGAGCTAATTTCTTAAGTTGTTGTTGTTAGATGCCATCAAGTTGTGTCCGACTCCCCCTCCTAGGGTTTTCAATGGCTGATTGTTTAGGGATTGCCTTGGGAGTGGATTTTCACGCCCTTCTCCCGCTTTTTGCAGTACTGGGAATCCAACTTGGGACGTGAGAGACTGCAGAGTGGTGCGCTACCAACCGAGCTAAATTCCACCCCCGATTTCTTAAGTTGGGGGATCATAAATGACTTTTCTTGCTACAGCTCAATCAGTGATTCTTGAAATAGTGTAAACACCTCAAAGTAAATTATACAGTGCCTGAAATATTAAAAATCATCTTGTATACAACTAAATAATAAATGGTCTAAAAAAAAGCAATGAGATTTTGACCCAGGCCCAACTTAAAGGAGAGTCACCCTTACACGCCAATGTGATAAAATGCCTCTGTCCACTTAGGCACGTTCCTGCCGCCTGCTATATATGGCACTGCTCGTTGCCCTCAAATGGGGAGCAAGAAAGAGACCAGAAGAAGTTGGAAGCCACAAAAGACTCAATATTTCCAAACCAAACTTTCCAAACCATGCTGTCACGAAATGCAGGGCCCAGACAAGTGCCCCTCAAGCTCCCTGGGGAGAGCCCCTTCCATGACGCATTCCTTTTTAAAAGGATTAAATGCACTAGCTTCTTTATATCCTCCAAAGGGAATAAAAGAGAGTTATCATCAATATGCACTTAGCAGGGATTAGGGAACAACCAATCAAAGGCTCTCTGAAATACTTAAAAACAAGCTCACATTCAAATAAGCATGAAAACATACCTATGCCTTTTCAGATTGTACAGCCTTTTTCTTTTCTTTTATAATATGCCTTCTGCAAACTGCTACACTGATAACTCACTTTGTCATTTAAAAGTATTTTCTTCTGGCTGAACATCCTACCTGGCCATTATTACACCTTTTAATTTCTGCCATTCTCCTTCTGTTAGAAGAATATGGAGATCTTCAGGCAGAGTTGAAATCTCTGAGACTAGACAGATTGCTCTTGGGCCACAGAAGGGGCAATCAAATCCATTAACAGTCAGGCAACTGACCCACCCTTTTCCAACCTCAATGCCAGTGAGATGAGGATAAGAAAAGGCTAATTGTACTGAAGTGATTAGCATCAACAACCAAAGAGACTGCAGTTCCTTTCATCTTTGATTACCATTGATTATCTAACGAATTTAGGACAAGTCAATAGCTCCATGGTCAAATATTTCAACCTGCAAAAATTACAAAGTCTAATATTCACCCTTGAAAGTTTATTAACTTTTAAAGGATATTTACTCTTTACCAGAAATTGACAAAATGATAACCAAGACACTAAATATTAACTGAAATTTGAAAGGTTAATAATTTACTTTCTCTTCATCATAAAATTCAGGGGGCCCATCATTATAGTAAGAATGACAACATGAGCCAGGCACCAAACGCCTATAACACCAGTCATTCAACAGGTTGAGGAAGGAAGACTGCTGAGATCAGAGGCAGCCTGTACAACTTAGTGAGACCCTGATTCAAAATTTAAAAATGGGAAAGCTGTGGGTGTAGCTCAGTGGTAGAGCACTTGCCTAGCATGCATGAGGCCCTGGATTCAACTCCACAGTACCAGAGGAAAAAAAAGAAAGAAAAAAGGAAAAGAAGAATGGCAAAGTGAAAGAGTAGTGTACCCGTTATGAACTGGGAACACAACCACCAGTATACATTTTTATTAACCATGTGTGATATGCTTCTCACTCCTAAAAACAAACAGGCATACAATACACATTAAAACAACAACAACAAACCAAACCTGTTTTACCATGAAGTTTCAAGGTACCATAGAGGCCTGCTACTTCCAATGTTTTTAGACCTTAAAATTGCAACATAAAAACTATCTCAAATTAGGGCCCCAACATCTCTAACTTGCAAAAGTCAGAGGAAATGTACATAGCCAATGACACAATACCAACTCACGCAGAACTTCATTTGACTGCAGGGACTATTTTTCTTTAGAACATAAACATAGATGAGAACTCCAATTTCACCTAGTTTCAGGGGAAGATATCACAAAGCTGTGAGGAAGGTATTATTCAATTTGCTCAGGCACATTAAGTGAAGGGGAATCAAGCTTCTCAGAACACCTATACTCATAAAGGGCCCAGTTGTGTGGTTCACATATTGCTGTGTTATTGGAAGGCACTTCTACCAATACCATCTTAATAAAGATGATCTGGGCACTAGTCCAATGCCACTGTACTTCATTATGGAAAAGGGGTGATCATTAATAGTTAGTTGATTATAGCTGATGCTCATCATTCGCCCTAACACCACTCCTAGTAGGACTGCCACCACTCAAGAGAACATGTTTTAACTTTAAGGTCAAAACTACACTGCAGGGATGACTTCAGGCTTCCTAGGCCCAGAGCATTAGACTCCACATAAGTTTCACAATAATAGGAAGGGAAGGGAAGAAAGAGAAGGGAAATGAGAAAATCCCAGAAATCATTTAAGAAGAAACAGTCCTAGAAACCACCTGGAGCAGCTTGGGACATTCTAGTTATCAAAAAAGCCTAGAAAGTCACTGAGAACGGGCTAACTAAAGACCTTATATAGAAAAGGGAAAGTGTTTATTTAAAATACTAAACTAGTAACAGTCCTAGATAAGAAAACCTTAAATCCCCATTTTCAACTTCAACTTTTCTCTTAGGTAAAATGCAATAGAATCCTAACAATATAACCTCCTTGTAACAACAACAAAATATTTAGCATTTAAAAAGTTCCTAAATGTACGCTGGGGTGTGGCTCATTGATAGAGTGCATGCTTAGCATGCATGAGGCCCTGGGTTCAATCCTCAGGACTCCCCTCATCTCTCCCCTCAAAAAAGATGTATTAAAAATCTCTAAATGCTTTCCCCCTCTTAGATTTGTATAGATACATAAATGTGCATATTATATATTTAAAATTTGCATATTTATATGTCATTGTTAGGTGCCATTGAGTCAGCTCCTATATTTTAAAACTTCAGACATATCTCACAAGAAGTGTTGACCTGCTAAATAAGTGAAAATGTAAGAAATAAAAGCAGAGCACTACACTCTGAAGACAAAAATAATGGTTTCTACTCAACAGCGACGTTCTGCATTTGGCACTCTACTAAACACCTCTCTGCCAATGCACTGCATTGAAGTGTGGGATGGCAACTTTCTAGAGTTGCTGACTTCAGGCACATAGACGCCATTACAAAGGCATCTCCAAATGACATGGAGTGAGTGCCTGAGGTTCCTAGGACACAGCCATTTGGCAGCTATATTGCTGCTTCTCATTAGATTCCCCCTACAGAAACATAAGGAGCTCTCAGGTTATCTGAGTTCAAGATTAACCATCCCACATAATTTACCTAGCAACAGTTTCCCAATACAGATGTCCATGAAGCCAATTTACAGCTTAAATACAGAAATGCTCATGGAGCTTTATTCTAAGAGCAAGCATTCAGTGCCACCATACTGAACAGATGAAATGCTTCTTCTTTTGGAATACTAAAGCGTTAATAGTTTATTTAAATTTCTAAGGAGAATAAAGATTAAAACCTAAACACAGTTTTCTACCACTGTAGACAGTCATTTTAGGCTTTGGCCTTAGGATGTTTATAAAATTTGTAAAGATATGGATGGGCATTCCAAACATAGTAGGTGGATAGGTAAGTAACTTCATTCAAAAAAAGAGAGAAATAGAGCTGTCTATTACTGCTATCACACTCTGACTATAAAGGAAATTAGGGAGAATGGCTTCTTCAAAGCTCCAACTTTCCTCATGAATAGACTCTGTACTTACTGTAATGCTCACCTGGTCTCCTGCCAGAACAAATATTTTAATGTAAAATTTAATAAATGGAACCAAAGGTATTATGTCTAATTTAAAATTCCATATTGTGTAAACTATTGATATTAACATAATTGAGTTTGTAAACAATCCATTTGCAGGAGCTAACCTTAGACATTGTATTGACCCAAAATATCTAGTGGGGCTCATCTGCAAAATGAACCATCGATGCCTGGAATTCATTAAAAGTGTTACATGTTTAATTTCTCCTGCCCTACAGCTCCATTGTCTCGTAAAATTTTTCCTTTGATGTCCCCCACTAAAAGAATTAAAGGAATATTGTAATTGAAATGTCATCAATAATTCAAAAGACCCTCCTCCACAGCAATACATCTGATGAAATATTAATTGAGCTCCACAGACTGACAGTCTGCAGAGGAGCACTTGCCTGTAATTTGAACCGCGAGTCCTGATCTTGCTGTAGCTCAGACCTGCCAAGAAGGCAATTATCTGGATGGTCTTGCCCAATCCCATTTCGTCTCCCAGAATTCCTCCTGCCTGCTGGCAGTGCAATTCCCATAGCCACCTAACACCTGTCTGCTGGTACCTACAACAACAAACACCAACAAGAAAAGAGAAAATGGCAAATGGTGCATCATAACAGAAAGTACTCATGAATTAATCATTTGGCTAGGTTCTAGTACCAGTCAGAGAAACATGCCGGATGTGTGCTTTACATGAGTATTGTATTTATAAGGTCATACATTTTTGATCACCTAGGCATAAAATCACAAATTTTTCTTTACAGAACGTTAACACATTTCTAATTAAAATGATAGATGGGGTAATTAGGGACTATTTCATTTCTTTTTCAACATTAGAAATAGCTTGGTAAACAAACATAAACTTAATAACTTTTATTCACTCTCTGGGAAAAAAAGTCTCAAATAGTTCTAGTATATAAAGTTCCAAAAATTGCCTACAAAAAAGAGGCAATGTATTTATTTTTTCAATCTGAATCACATCAAAAAAGCAGGATAGCGAACACCACAATTTATAGCTTATAATCACCCGCTTGATGATTATATTATCTTTCTATAGAAAAAATGAAATGAAATTTTAAGGCCATAAATAAGTCTGAATAATAGAGCTATTCTCAAAATTGGTATGTAACGGATGATTCTGTCATATTACTAGCAATACAAAAAAGAACAATTTTAAAATTCAACAATACAAAATGTCTTTTAGTATTTTAAAGCAGAAATTGATTCAGGGATTTTACCATAGGTACAAGATCAGAGCTATTAAAATTTTAAGTAAGGACTACAGGTTGAAATGAAATAGTATATCCTCTCCTCTCTCAAAAAAAAATTAGGAATTGGTATTATCCTTTCTCTACCAATGGCACATTCAGTCTATAAACCTGAAAGTAAAGGGTTTTTTTTTTTTTTAAGAGAAATGGATTGGGGATATAGCTCAGTGGTAGAGACCTTACCTAACATGCACAAGGTCCTAGGTTTGATGCCTAGCACTGCCAAAAAAAGAAAAAAATAATAATGCAAAAACATTTTTGAGAGTGAAAACTTACCATCATGGAATGGTATGAACTCTATAAGCCAAGCTAAAAAATCTGAAACAACACCACTAAAGTTAAAAGACAATAAAAGTCAAGTTGCATGCCATGGCATATACCTGTAATCACAGCAATAAGCCAAGCTGGCTGCCATGGCACACACCTGTGATCTCAGCAACTCAGGAGGCTGAGGCAGAAGGATCGAGATTTCAATGCCATAAGCAGCCTGTACAACTTAGCAAAACCGTCTCAAAAATATAAAATATAAAAATAAAAAATAAATAAAATAAAAAATAAAAATAAAAAAGGGCTTGCAGGTACAGCTCAACAGTGCAGGACTTGCTTACCATATCTGAAGCCTTGGGTTCAACCTCCAGTACTGAGGAAAATAAAAAAGATGATAAACACCCGAAGTTTTTTTTCTTCCCAAAGAAAACACCAAGGCTAATGCATTACCTGCTATAAAAGAAAGCAGGTTTATTGTTGACATTTTACTGCCTCAAAATTTACTATTTGGTATCTGGTGTGCCTACTTAAAATCTCATCATAGACCCCAGTTCTTGTTGAGATGATTTTATTTAATCTCTCTCAGTAAATATGTCATAATTAACTTTCCTTCAGTATTTTTCAAATCAATTCTAGAAGCTAGACTCTCGATGTTGCCATTATTACCTACAATATAAGGAAAACTTTGAGTTTACTGCTTATTAAGTTTGCTAATTTTAACAAACAGTGAATATCCACATCTTGGAGGGAAGAATTAAAATTCAAAACACAATGAAATATGGGTATAAGATCATTTAATTTGGGAAGAAGAACAGTTCTATAAATACGTGGTATGTCATCAGAGAATAAATGGCTACCACTTAAAAGGTTCATTGCTGGGGAGGCACGAGGCCAGGTGGTTTGGACACAGTCTCACAACCAACCTGCAGAGAGGCAGTTACCAGCACATTTTATAGCTAGGAAACAAAGGCTCAGAATGGTTAAGTGATTTGCCAAAGGTCATACTGCTAAAAAAAAAAAAAAAAGAGAGAAAGCCAGAAGAGAAACCCAGAAAGTGATTCTACTTTAGAAATCATCTAGACCAATATTTTCAACCAGGGGCAACCTGCTCCCTTGGGGACATCTGCTAATGTCTAGAGAGACATTTTGTTATGTGCAATTGGGATCTAGTGGGCAGAGGCCAGAGATGCTGTTCGACATTCTAAAATGCACAGGACAGTCTGCACAACAAACCATTTGGCCCAGAATATCAACTGTGCCAAGGTCGAGGAAACCCTGATCTGGAAGAAGAGCTGGTTCATGCACTGACTCTACCTCAGCTTTTGAAAAAGACGTATCTCAAAACGCCCTTGAAAAAAACTGGTGTGTGCTCAGTTTCCAGAATCACTGAATTCTAGCCAAAAGACTTCCTCTTACTAAGGTACAAAACAATTATAGGAGCAGCTCCTCCCAGGCTCTTCCTGACATTCTACCTCCACCAGACTCAGGGAGAACAGCTCTCTTCATGTGGGGCCCAACTTCTTAAAGTGAGAAGACTCTGGAGAGCAACAACTGGGTAATTATAAAAGGAATGGTAACCAATTTGGGGTCTTGGAGAAGGCTAGGCTGGAACACTGGATTTGGAGTGATCTGGAAAGGCAATAACAGTGTGCTGGGTGTTTCTGCATCTCTAAACCTAATTTTCAAGGGCTTTCAAACAGCACATGCTGGTGTATTTAAAAGAAGAGGAGCAGTATTAAATAACAACTAAAGGAAAAATACCTACTGGACAGCCCTGCTGCACACTGGTCTCCAACAGTCAGAGAGAGTGTGCAAAAATGATGCCAGGTGGCTGGCTCTTCCCACCCACAACCCAGGCAGGCCCTCAAACAGCAGCTGAAGGAAATTCACCATGGCAGTCAGCAGGGGTGTATGCTGGCTAAGGTGCTTGGGCTGTGGTTCCAGCAGAGTGACTAAATGACTTTAATTTTATTACTGTACATTCCTAATAATAAACACTGTAAAACAATTACATAGTTAAAATGAAAACAGGTTATAGAATCTAGTTTCCAAAACCTTTGAAAAGCATGTAAAATTTAGAAAAAGGTAGATTCTTATAACTATTGTGCAATAGTAAGGAAATTACTGTACTCTGCTATCCCCGTGGGACCGAAGTATCAGAAAATAACCACGGATAATTGGTGGATCTTGGCATTGTCACACTAATCCAAGATTGCATTTACTAGTTTGGCTAAAAGTAAGGTCAAAAGATTGAAGTTTGTCATGTGACTGCTAAATTATACAGATGAATGCATTTGCTGGGCAGACTTTCAAAACAGAAATTTAGAAGTTAAACATTATCTTGCAGAAAATAGCACTTAAATGGAAAACTGTATCTTCTGACTCCCTTGTGTACAACTATACTCCCTGTTAATTCAATTCCACAGAGTGCAGTAAATACAGTAAAAATATATCTACAGTTTAAAATTAAATTGGCTTGGCTAAACCTTTATCATAAAAGAAAAATGGAGACTATATAGCCTATTTTTTTTCATAGAGCAGAAGAAAAAGAATAAATTTTACAACATCTATAAAATACTTTAAATCCTGTTTTAGTAGACATAAAACAATAAAGTACTTTCCAGGAATGTGTAATTAAGACTAATTAAAAATACAAATGAGCATGTACTTATATTAACTACAATAGGGTTAATAGTGAGTTCATTGACTCCTACATGTGCTTAGTAAGCAAAGTTTGGTTCTTTTAACTATGAAATTTCTTTGCTTGAAAATCTGACATTTCTACAGAAATCCACACTCGACCCCTGAGAATATTTGTCAAATCAGTTATTATACGTGCGTAAGTATCTTGTCTTTGTTAAGTCAATTTAATCTATTATTTGGGTATTCTTTTTGGTAGTACAACCCTGATACTATATTGCTTGTTTCTTATGAAGTAATTGCTTTAGAGAAAATAAAAAGAATTGCCAATAAATGTTGTCTTTATTTACCTTTCTGTAGTTAATTTTCACTTAGGAGAAGCAATAAAAAAAAGCAGTCACCTCTCCAGGCTATGAAAAGACTTTTCTGCACAAATTACTAGAAATTTAGATCTTGCCTTCTACACAGATCTTCCTCTGTCCAGTCACAGCCACTCAGCCGAGTCAACTAACATCATTAGGACTCATCTTTGCTCTATGTTTAGTGGGATAAAATAACTATTCTTTACCTGCCCCACCTCTCCCTATACAGAGAAAATTATAACTATAACACAGAGCTGGAAGTGTAGCTCAGCGGTAGAGCTTTTGCCTAACATAAGCAAGGCCCTGCATTCCATCCCCAATACTATAAATAAACAAACAAACAAACAAACAAATAAATAAATGTCATTTATAGATCTCTCCTGGGGATGCAGCTGAGCACTACAGAGCTTGCCTAGTATGCATGAGGCCCTGGTTCTATGTTCAGCACTGGCAAAAAAAAAAAAAAAAAAAAATATATATATATATACACACACACACACACACACACACACATATATACACACGCACACACGTATGTATATACATATATACACATATATGTATATATATTTATATACGTGTGTGTGTGTGCGTGCATTTGTGTACATATATATGTAAGTGGGCTGGGGTTTAGCTCAATTAATAGAGGGCTCTACATTCTCTGGGGACCCAGGTTCGATCCCCAGCACTGCCAAAATGGGAGAAGGGCGTGGCAATCCAGTTCCGAAGTAATCCCAAAACAATCCAGCCACTGAAAACTCTATGAGGGTCACTATGAGTTGGATATGACTCAACAGCACCTAACAACCACAACAACATATATGTAAGCATCTGTGTGTATGTGCTTGTGTATGTATATACATGTGTATGTGCACTTATACATGTGTGTGCATATGCACACATGTGTAGGTATGCACATGTGTCTATGTACACATGTGTATATACATGTATATACACACATACACATGTTGTTGTTAGGTGCCACTGAGTCAGGTCCAACTCATAGAAACCTTATGTACAACAGATGAAACACTCCCTAACACTGTACCATGCCTGGCACTATGTCAATGCTTCTCTGCTACTCATAGGGTTTTGGTGGCGGATTGTTTTGGGAGTGGGCTGCTGGATCCTTCTCCTAAGCCTATAGTACCTGGTATACCCTGGTGTTTCCTACCCAAGTACTAATCAGGCCCAACTCTGCTTAGCTTCTGAAATCTGATGAGATCAGATGCAAGGGTGGTGTGCTGTAGTCAATACATACACACACACACATATACACGTGTAATAGAAGCTCTGAGAGGAACTATAAAGAACATGCTATTTTTAAGTAGACATCTTCCACAAGTTTAGGACATGGCTGATGGCTGAATCTATAAAGGACATTAAACTTAATCATCTTACAGAAAGAAGTTTGCATCCTGCTCCTGACTATGAATTGATGATGTGAAAGAGAAAGAAAGGGCATTTAATGGTTTAACTTCCTATATGCGTCTAAGAAGCCTTCCTATACAGCATCTGATTAAGTAAATCCTGGGAGTGAGGAGATTGAAATTGTTCCTCAGTATTTATGTTTATTACAGACCTGCCTAGCCAGCCACAGCCTGGAGGAGGCACCCATCAGGCAGCACTGGATCATTCACAACAGTCAGCTGCTTTACATACGGACCTTAAGTCAGCTTCCAATAGCAACTTCACCCTTGTGGTGTTGCCTAGGTCTCCTCTTTTGACACCAGAATGACATCTACATAAAATATTTAGATGCACATTTGGCCCGCTTAAAATATTATACCCTTAGGTACAAGACACTCAGAAAATAATCCTGACTTTTTTATTTCTACACAGAAGTTATATAATTCTTGATACTGATTTTAATGAACAACTTTTCTTATTAATCTGATTTAAGAAATTAGAGGTTTGGTCCCTTAAAATTACTAAGAACAAAAGAAAAATAATTCAGTGAAGAGGCTTTTAAATCAGTTGCTTTTAGTCTGCTGAGATAGGTCCACATAGATTCATCAGTTTACAAACATACCCAATGCACACTTTAGTTGATTTATTATCCCTAATTTTAATGAATGGCATGTGACTAAAATTTCATTTATAGTATCTGTATCTGCAATAAATTGCTACGAGTACCTTAAGGGCCAACAGGTATTACTGTATAATTTTTAAAATATTAATTTGTACACAATGGCGTGATGGCAAATAAAAAGGATAGAACATGGTGCATACTTAAAGAGCTTTCTGAACAGAAAACCTGGCACTTTAAAGCCTTCATCAAATTCAGCATCACTTTCCTCAGAATCCTCTTCAAGCTTCAGATATTTCTCTTTGTCCCGCAGTCTCAGTTTATTCCACTTCCTGCCATGAAAATAAAAATCGTGTTTCCATTATTTTGATTACAAGACAGATTAAAATAGATAGTTCTAGATCATGCACTAGAAAAAACAGGCAAATTAGAATGGTCTTTTAGGTTTCTGCTGCCATCACTACCCAGAACTCCAACTCCAAAGAGGAAAACCAAGTCACAGCCAGGCACAGTGGCTCATGCCTACAATCCCAGTGACTTGGGAGGTAGACACAGGAGGATCCAAGTTTGAGACCAGAAGCAGCCTGTATAACTTAGTGAGACCCTGTTTCAAAAACAAAAAGTAAAATATGGGCTAGGGGTGCAGCTCAGAGGTAGAGTGCTTGCAAAGCATGGGCGAGATCCTGGGTTCAACCCTCCAGTGCTGCTGCTGCTGCTGCTGCTGCTGCTGCTACTACTACTGCTACTACTACTACTACTACAACTACTACTACTACTACTACTAATAATAATAATAATAATAATAGAAAAAGAAAACAAAAAGAAGACAAACCAATTCTCTTTTTCTGCCTTCTCACGTCAATTCTTACTTGAATCATCATAGCTGCTCTAGAAATATTTCTGTAAGATCTCACATCATTACCAAAACTACCCACTCCTCTTTTGGCATTTCTTAAGGGAAAACCTGCCTGCCAGCTCTTAAGATAGATAGTCTGCAGCCACACTACCCTAACATGTGATCTCATCAGATCTTGGAAGCTAAGCAAGGTCAGACCTGGTTAGTCCCCTCGACAAAAGACTGCCTGGGAATACCAGGTACTGTATGCTTCGGAAATGGACTCGGCCTTCTCTTGAGACAATCAGCTATCGAAAACAGCCTACTCTCAAGACAATCAGCCACTGAAAACACTATGAATGGCAGAGAAGCACTGACATAAGTGCTGGGCATGGCACAGTGTCTGGTAGTGTTTTGCCTGTTTGTACATAGGGTTGCTGTTAAGTCAGACCCAACTCAGTGGCACCTAACAACAACAACAAGGGAAAATTTCCCTGCCACCTCTTCAGGTATATGAACTTAGTTCTGGAAAACACTCAGAAAGATTTTTAAAAAACGAAGTGTCACCAAAATGGCAACACAGTTTAACAAAAAACATATTTTACTTATAATTATGACTTCTGCACTTTCTGAGTAAAGATGATAGTCTTTAATATAAAACACCATAATGTCTTGGACACGAAGTTTTGGTCAAACTTGCTATCCCACAGTCCTTTATTAATTACTTAACTGAGACAGAGGCATCAACAATACCAAAGTCCTGACAATTATACCACTCAGAAAAAAATGTAGTCACTGAATTAAGTCTAAATTATGACATTAGGAATATGATGCTTTTTTTTTTTTTTTTTTTTTGCGGTACTAGGGGTTGAACCCAGGGCCTCGCACTTGCATGCTTTGCAAGTGCTGGACCGCTGAGCTGCACCCCCAGCCCTTTTTTTTTTTATACTTTTTGAGACAGGGTCTCGCTAAATTATGCAGACTGCCGCTGGTCTCGAACTTGCAATCCTCCTGTCTCTGCCTCCCGAGCCGCTGGGATTACAGGAATGTGCCACCAAGCTGAGCCTGAATATGATGCTTTAAGATACAAAACAAGATGAACATTTACATTTCAGAAGCATGATGCTACATTTGTTTAGCAAAAGCCAAAGTGGTAGTCTTATAAACGCTGAAAGGTCAGAGCCCAGCACAGCTGTAGAGAAAGTGCAGTCATTTAGCCAGGCTAATTCTGTGTTCATATAACTATAATGGACCCTGGTGTTGTGAGTAAAAAGAAAAAACTTTTATCAAAGTAAAAAGCCTCATATTATATTCACTTTCAAAATAAAAGGATGACTTTTTTCAGCATGTGTGCAAATGACACTCTGAATGTCACAAAATGGTAGAAATGGAATAAAGCAATAATGTTGATAAATTCCTTCTAATTGAAAAGCTCAGAGGAAGGGAGTAAGAGTGGCAGCATACTAAGAAGGCATTTATCTACCATTGACTATGCAACAACAGCAGAAAATGTCTTGTGGAAGGCTTTTAAAAGAGAAACTGAAAGGCTAAGCCTGCATGCGCTGCAGGCTGGATGATGCGCTTTTCAGTGCCCATCACAAAACCAGCAAGGAGGCCCAACGCACAGTGAGGGGAACCCCACCCCAGGAGTCGATGTGAAGCACATCTGATAAGCTCTTGCCTGGTTGAAAATTTCAACTTTCCAAAGTAACTAAAGGGCAGGCCAGCTGAAATTTACTTCTGATCAGTAAAAAAAAAGCACTAGTTGGTGACTTAAATCAACTACATTGCAGGGTAGAACACAAATTTACAAGTCAGATCAATGAAGCACTGTGGCTAATTTCCAGATAGCAGCAGCAAATGGGAGAGGCAGAATATGGCCAAGTCTAGGAAAATGGCTATCACATAATCCCAAGGTTTAATATGTGATGCTCTTTTACATAAAAAAAACAACTTAATATCCTTTTTGTGCTTAGTTTCTAAATACAATCTCTTCCTCTCTTTTTTGAGTATTTTTGTTCCTTAAAAATTATTTGCAAGCAATTGATAAAATGAAGTATCTCCAGAAGACAGTCTTTGCTACTCTTCCACACTTCATGTTATTTATAAATTTAGTTCAGTGCAATGGTGTACAGCAGAAGTTCTCAACAGGGGCAATCCCAACCCTCGCCCAGCCTGGCTCAGTCTGACAGTGCCCAGAGACACACTTGGTTGTCACAGATGCAGAGGGACTGAGGAGAACTGCTGCTGGCATCCTGAAGGTGGCATTCATGGACGATAATAAAACATCCCACAACACAGGACAGCTCCTCCACCCACTACAAATCACCCTGTCTCATGTGTCAGTAACACTAGGCTGAGAAACCGTGGTCTATAGGTACATGCCTCACTGTCAGAACTCAGAAACCAAAACAATGCATATACGTTTCTTGATATACATATTGAACTCTTTCTACTCACTCTCTAAAATTTAGCCATCAGCAGTTTCAGATAAGGATGCTGAAACCCTTACTGTCAGAACTCAACACCAAATAAGTGCATTAAAAAAGACACTTATATTTAGCAAATCTGTGGCAATACGAAACTCTAAGAATCATAAAAGCTATCACAGCCACTTAAAAAGACTTATTTTGCAATTTCACAAAGATGATTTTACAGGAAGAAAAATAAAAACACCAGAAGATACAGGCTGTAGCAGTTTGGCACAAGATCATTAAATATATTCCATATACGAGTACCACATGTTAAGCCTCATTGACAGATCTATTTCCCTGGACTTAGCCACTGAATTTTTGTGGCTGTTAAATTTCCCACATCACTCTGCATCGACAAGGTTTCACCTTCTCCTCCTGCCTCCTTCTTCTGTCCTAAAATATATAGGCTTTGTGTCGCCACAGAGCCTAGCACCTAGGAAACCACATAAGCTACCACAGAAATGATTGTATCCCACGGCCTTCCGCTTCATAAAGAAAGATGAAAGTGCTGAACATTATTCAGTTTGGTCAAAGGATGAATAAAGGTGGTGGGGGAAAATCATTATGGTCTACAAGTACCTATATCATTGTGGAGACAAATTGCCCCAGCAGAATCATATACACATTTTAAAGACAGAAAATACAACCACATGCATATCTGGCTCAGGTTAAGAGATTCTGTCCTATACAACAATACTTCTTCCTGTGGCTCAGAGCTGACCACTTAAGAAGTACCACCGAAGTGGTGCAGCAAGAAGGTGCTGGCCAACAAGAAAGATGACACAGCATACCAGGAAGAGGGAGGACAGGTGAAGTCACCCAGATCCAGAAAGAAAACAGAGCTGGGGATGTAGCTCAGCGGTACAGCACTTGTCTAGCATGTGCAAGGTTCTGGGTTCCATCCACAGCACTGCCAAAAAAGGAAAATAAAAATAGAGAAAACGTGGCTTTCCTCATCTTAGGTGATGTCACAAGTCTTAAAGGTGGCTTCTTTTGCATGGTATCTAACTTGCCCTACAGGGTGAGCAATTGTCTGGCCAGCTCATGTGAAGGGGGAATATTGCTATGAGTACACTGGGTTGGCAGAGACAGAAGCCCAGGCCCTCACGCAGAAGTTTGAGTGCAAACTAGCTAGAATCAAATCCCGAGGCATTCATTAGCTCTGTTAGATAGATTTCCATTGCTGAGACAAAATACCTGAGAAAATCAACCTTAAAGGAGGAAAGGGTTATTGTGGCTCAGTTTTGGAGGCTTCAGCACCTGGTCCCTTGGCCCAGTGTTTCTGGGCCCTGGTGAGGCACAGCCTCATGGTGGAAAGTACATGGTGGAGCAGGACTGCTCCGCTCATGGTGGAGATGGCCAGGAATCTGGGAAAGGAAGGGAGGAAGGGGATAAGACTTAGCTCCCAAGGGTCCATGGCCTTCAGCTAGGTACCACCTACCAAGTCTCCACCACCACCCAGTGCTCACCACATCATGACCCACCAATGGAGGATGCACTGACGAGCTCAGGGTCCTTAGGATCCAAGCACATCCTCAAGCCCCGCCTGCTGCTCTGGGAACTAAGCCTTCTACACACATAGGACCTTCCAGATCCTAAATATCATGAGCTCCTTGACCCTCACAAATAACTTAATCTTGTTAGTATCTAAGTTTCCTCCACTATGCCATGGGGACAACAACAGCACCTACTTTACTGGGTTCAGGGGAGGAATGCATGAGGTGCCACATCCAAAGCATGCACCACAGAGCTGGAATGTATGTGCTAAATGAATTAAAACAGAATTATGGAAACAGGTGCATGGTGCATGCCTGTAATCCTAACAACTTGGGAGGCAGAGACAGAAGGATCACTAGTTTGAGGTTAGTAGGAGTCTGCATAAATTAGTGAGACCCTGTGCTAAAAGACAAAAAATTTAAAAATGGGCTGGGGATGCAGCCCAGTGGTTGAACACTTGCAAAGTATGTGTGAGGCCCTGGGTTCAACATCTAAGTACCTCAAACATAAAAAAATAAAAATAAAAAATGAAAATGGGATGGGGGCACGCAGCCTATTGGTAGAGCACTTGCAAAGTATGTGCGAGGCCCTGAGTTGAACTCCCAAGTATCACAGAAAAAAATAAAAAACAGAATTACGTATGATCATATATGCTTGTTTAGCCTCACAATCACCCTGCCGCAGATACTACTACTGCATTTTCTTCAAGAGGAAGAAAGAGAAGCAACGTGCCATTCAATACAATCTGCATGTTGCAATACAATACCCTGTATGTGTTTCACAGAACTCCTGGAATATGTATATTCAAATTAAAACTACAACCGTTTATCAAATGGATGCTCAGCAAACTATCATGAATAATGCCACCACCATAAGAGTAAAGCACAAGCCCTTCAGCAGATACCTGCTGGAATACATCAATTGAAAATTTCTGCCATGGGTCGGGGCTGTATCTCAATGGCAGAGCATGTGTGGGTTCACTCCCCAAAACCAAAAATAAAAATAAATAAAAGTTTTGCATAATTTGTAAAGAATAAATTATCATGCAGTATGATAGGCTTTCATATGATGGTAACAAAAAGTAGATACAGAACAACTTCAAATGGGATGGAAGCAGGTCAAAGTTAAGATCTGGGCCCAAGTGAGCTGAAATATTAAAAGTCAGAAATGGGCTCCCAAATATCTAAAGAATCTAAAGTTCTTCCTCTTGAAGAAAATGCAGTAGTAGTATCTGCGGCAGGGTGATTGTGAGGCTAAACAAGCATATATGATCATACGTAATTCTGTTTTTTATTTTTTTCTGTGATACTTGGGAGTTCAACCCAGGGCCTCGCACATACTTTGCAAGTGCTCTACCAATAGGCTGCATGCCCCCATCCCATTTTCATTTTTTTAAATTTTTTAATTTATCAATAAACATATCAGTTAACTTACAAAAGGCAGAAGGGGCAATAAACTGCCCAATATTTACCTTTTTTGAAAAAGAATAACTTTTTCTTGTTCTCTATCCTCTCATTTTAAAAAATCCACACATATAATAGTCACAGCTGCAGCCACATAAAATGAAGTGGGCCTGGTGTTCCCTGGCAGAGTTTCTAACTCTTCACACAACTGCCATGTTCAGCCCGCTGTTGACTCCACTGGCAGCCACTTAGAGGAGAAGCTAGTAATAAACATAAACGTGCAATTCCAATCAGATGCAGGCACAGAAATGCTCCCTGGCTTCCCCACATGCACGCAGGCACGAGACCCTGGCCCAGCAGTGGAGCTAGGGGCTGATACTGCAGTAATGACATGTCAGAAGCAGCTCAGACACAGAGTAACCAGGTAAACCATGGCAGGACCAGCGCAAGCTACTGGCTGCCTTGTCAATGGAGCCCAATGAATGCACCTGACAGCCAGCTGCCGCTATTTCAAGGTGGTTCACTTTAGAGTCCCCAGCATTTGAAGGACACTCAAATTACATACATGGAGAAACACAGGTATTATGCCACACCTTGTATGTGGCCTCCTCAACTCTGTCCTCCTGCATGGCCAGTGCTGTCTCCAGACAGAGAAGCACAGTTTGAAAACAGTCACAGTGGAGTATCCAGGAGATTCTAGAATCTTCCTATTCTATTTCATTTAGAGCCTCCTTCCTGCTTTTTATTCCTACCCATGTGACTGCTAAGGCCCTACCCCTAACTCTATACACTGGACAAAGTTAAGGTCTACTACAAAGAATGATCCATGGAAGAGGGTGACAATGTCAGAGAAATCTTAATTTAGAATCTTATAACCAAAGCACAAAAATGAAAAGGGAAGTGAGGAAGTCATTATTTTGAATAATAAAAGTAAAATAAATAAGAATTATTTGTTATATCAGGCTTATTCAAGCCTGAACTCCGTTTTTGGGTTCATCCATGGGCCTACTTTGCAACACAACTGGTTTCTGCACCCCAGCCAGTAGGAATAATCAGGAGTCCCAACAAAGTTTGGTTATGAACTTCCCCAGCACCAGTGAGAAAGGCTGGGCTGAAGATTTGACTGCTTATGAATGAATTCTTCTTGTGATAGGAAAAAGGAGTTTAGTCCTAGCCATATTTATGTTGTTGTTGTTGTTGTGTTGTTAGGTGCTGTTGAGTCGGTATCTGACTCATAGCGACCCTCATAGGGTTTTCAATGGCTGACTGTTTTGGGATTGCCTTGGGAGTGGATTGCCAGGCCCTTCTCCCATTTTTACGGTGCTGGGAATTGAACTCAGGACCTCAGAGACTGCAGCGCAGTGCTCTACCCACTGAGCTAAATCCCAGCCCATATTTATATTATATTATATTATATGAAAGAAATAATGTTTTGATGTTCCCATCTTCATTTTTCCCTTTATTCCAAATCTGTAATAGTCACAGTTGCAACCAAACAGACAAAGTGACTGTGATACTCACCAGTGGGTTTCTACTTCCTATCGCCCCAAGATAGTCCAGTGGCAGAGCCCAGTAATAACCACAGGTTAGACAACCACTCAGAAGTGAAAACCAGATGAAGGTAGAGAGCTGCATTACAGACCTGTAACTAGCAAGGAGAGGCCGAGACTTTGAAAAACGTCATTCACCAGTGCTACATTTGTGACCTCGACCTCAAAATGGGCCAAATGGGCTTTTAAGAGGACTGAGGTAGAGCATGTATAATATACTTAGGAAGCTACACAAATCTCAAGTGCTATCTTCTGATTCCTGGCCGATTGCATAACCTTTATAAAAAAGTAAAATCAAGAAATTTCAAGTTAACTGCAATTTAAATGTGAATAAAAAATTAAAAATGTCAAAGTATGTACTGCAATCTTAGGCAAGCAGGATTGAAGTCTGCCCCCATGCATGGCAAAGTTGTACTACCCCCACTCCATAATGGCCAGCCAAGATGGACAGGACATTGTGGGCATGCCATTTTACACATCCAAGACTGCAAGAAGTCTGAAAAACAAGTCATATGAGAAGATGCACAAGAACAGCTCCAAGAGAAGGATCTGGCACATCAACCTTAGAGTGCAACTGTGAGGACACACCGTATAATATTGACCTACCTGCTCTCAGAACCTGGGAGCATGCTATAAGGTTCCAATGGCCCCTGGACAGAAGTCTAGTGCCCCCTAGTGTATGCAAATGAGAAATAATTTCTTATATCTACCCAACTAT
>VMDO01002103.1:126390-178931 GCA_007922755.1 Pedetes capensis
CGGAAGCTAAGCAGGGTCGGGCCTGGTTAGTACCTGGATGGGAGACCACCTGGGAACACCAGAAGCTGTAGGCTTGGGAGAAGGACCTGGCAACCCCCTCCCAAAAATCAATCTGCCATTGAAAACCCTATGAACAACAGAGAAGCACTGACAATAGTGTTTCCCCTGTTGTACAGAGGGTCGCTATGAGTCGGATACCAACTCGACGGCACCTAACAACAACAACCCAACTATTGATGTTGTTATTATTAGGTGCCATTGATCCGGTGTCCAACTCATAGTGACCGTATGTACAACAGGCGAAACACTGTTGTGCTTCTCTGTTATTCCTAGGGTTTTCAATGGCTGATTGTTTTTTGGCAGTGGGTTCCACGGCCCTTCTCCCAAGCCCAAGGCACCAACTGTACCCAGGCAGTCTCCCATCCAAGGACTAACCAGGCCCAACTCTGCTTAGCTTCCAAGATTTGACAGAGTGGGACGCCACAGTGGTATGGCTGCAGGCTCAACTATTGATACTGTACTTAAATTCATAAAGTTTATCACTAAGTATGCCTTAGTCATATTAACAAAAAAGCATTAAAGGTACAAAAACCATTATAACACCAATAAAACTAAGTTTTGTTTGTTTTGTGGGTTTTTATTGTTTTGTTTTGTTTTGTTTTGCGGTACAGGGCATTGAACCCAGGGCCTCGCGCTTGCATGCTTTGCATGTCCTGGGCCACTGAGCTGCATGCCCAGTCCTTTTTTTTTTTTTTTTCACTTTTTTTGACACAGGGTCTCACTAAGTTAAGCAGACTGCCTCTGGTCTTGAACTTGCAATCCTCCTGAGCAACTAGGATTACACCCGGCCACTGCACCCGACCATAATAAAACTAAGTTTTTAACAACTAGTCATTTATCTCTGCATGTTAGTATCAATTGGTAAATTGGCTTTTACCTGGGAAAACAGGTCACCTTTTCATATATGAGGTGCAAACAAAAAACACAGTGACTATTTTAAGAAAAAAAATTACTGTAAAAGATACATTTCCATTAATCTCCCTCAAAATATTTTTTCTGGCTTTGAACACACTTATCCCATCGTTCTGGCCACTTTCTGAGCCAGTTCTGCCTTATAAATTTAATTTTTAAACATTCACCATATTTTTATAACACTGTGTATGTCAATGTTGGGAAGTTCTTTGAGGTCACAGACCCTCTCTCCTTGGCTTGATGGAATCTTTATGCTGTTTCAGCCAGGGGCATGAGAACACAAGAACAGCTACTAGTTACCAAGTGCCTGCTGTAATACCTTGTGTAGTTTTGTTACCCTTGGAGAGGGTGCTGTGCCATTTCTAATTTATAAACAAGGAGACACACAAAGTCTCATGGCTACCAGGTGAGATTCTGACAATCTGACTCCACTGCCAGTGATTCCACTGATGTGACACGATGTCTCCTTAAGTGAAATTGCCTAGCTCTGCACAAATTTCACTTGAAGATCACACATATGTGCGTATATTTTTAAATTTAGAGTCAAAAAAGCAAATACTAAGTAATAATGACTGATGGGTTTGGGGTTTTACTGTGTGTTGGGCACTGACTTAAGTATTTCACATTTATTGACTCATTTAACCCTCACAACCCAATGAGGTAGATGCCATTAGGTTTTTTGTTTTACTTGGCTTTGTTTGTAGTAGTGGGGTGTTGAACTCATTCCCCTTCTAAATTTGAGACAAGGTCTTGATAAGTTGTACAGGCTGCCTCTGACCTCAAACTCACGATCCTTATGAGTAGATGCTAGCACTACAGGCATGTGCCTGGCTTATTCTCTCTCTCTCTCTCTTTTTTTTTTTTTTTTTTTTTTTTTTTTCTTTAACAGTTAAAGGACAGTGGTCTGGGAGAAACACACGAGCCTGCCCAATGAGTTAGTGTGAAGACTCCAGCCAGGACAACCAGGCTCCAGGTCTGGCCCCTCTCTTGCTTACTATTGTCTGTCAAAAAGTACTTTCCAAATTCCTAAGATAATGAAAACAACTGTACAAGGGCAAATCAAATTCTATGGCTTCCCATTTGTCTTTAAAACCTATCAGTGCTGAGGAATGAAAGGGAGGGAACACCTTTGCTCCCATGCAACAACAGGACACCTTCCCCACTCGCCACTGCACAGGGCAAGTCACAGCCTGCTCTTTGCCAGACACCTGCAGATTCATGAAACAGGAAACCCAATTTGGCAGTTCTTCTCATTATAGGTGATTTGTCCTGAACCATCACAGGAGACACACTTAACACTACATGAACCAATGTACACAACTGTCCACATCAACCCACTAACCAGACAAAATACGACTCCTAATGGGAGCTGCCAAACATGAGTAGTCTGGGATCACAGTCATAAAATGATCATGCCCCTCCAAATTTCCAAGGATGCTGCACCATCAAGGTACTAGAAATTGAAACTGTCCTTACTGCTCTGCCTCTATACTGTTTTTATGTTGCAAGGGTTGCTGAGCCTAGCACAGTTTAAATCTACACTGACAAAGGGAAAAAGTACATATCATAGAGTTAAGACATTCTTAATACAGAGTGAAATTTCAACCTCACAATCATTCTCCACTTATTGCACTCTCCATGAAAGAAATTCTACAACAGCAGCACAATGAGTACAATTTGATTTTTTAAAAATATATTCCGGCACCAAGCTGGGTATTTAATATAGTTTGCATTTTTGTAGTGCAATAGGTTTTCTATTTCAGACAGCTGAGAATCCCTTATAGATTAGTCTAATTTGCTAAATTGAGATGCTCAGTGTTTTACTTTTCTTATCTGTCTTTTTATGGTCTATCTGGGTGGACTTAATTGGCACATCCGTGCAGATGAAATACCCTCAGTTAGGAGGCCAGATCTCACAGAGTAAATTAAGACGGATGCAGACAATTATGCCCAAAGCCGAGAATGAAAGGTGTGTGCAGAGCAGGAAGCAGAATTAGTCTTCATTTGTGTCTCAGCTTTGTCATTTCAAAGAAGCCAACATGCTCTCTAGAAAAACATCCTTAAGGGAGTAACTTTTTCTTTTCTCTTTAAAATACAGGTACTTAGAGGAAGAAAATAAAAAGGAACGGACTTTTTCTTGAGGAAAAAAAAATAAACTCTTGGAAAAAGCTGATAAGAACAATGTTCAAATTGCTGTATTTAGGTTTTGGCATCAAGATGAAACTTTTCATAATGTCAGATTTTCAAGGACCAGGTTATTTGGGCTTAATCAAAAAAGGTACAAGGAAAGTGAGCCAGTTTTTGCATAAGTATGGCCTAAGATTGCTGAATCTCATCCAGTGCAAACAAGGGTCCAGCTACACGGCAGACAGCACAATCCCAGTGCAACTGGGCTCACAGCAAAGGGTGAGGCAAGAGATTCAGCGCAGACACCAAATGAGATGAAGAGCACTGCCTCCAGCAAGGTCTTGGGCTAGGAGCGGGGTGCCGACGGTGTGGAGCTGGTTCCCAGCAAGTGAGGAGAGAAATCAGTCTCCAACTCAATGCTGCCTGAGTCCACTGTAGGAGATCAAGCTGCTAGGTAACCCCCACTTGTCTGGACCATCTCCCCAGCTCTCCTCATTCCCAAGGCAGCTCCACTGACTACTGACTATATCTTAGCCAAAGGACTTAATTTTACCTCTCCAGACTCAGCTTCCTATATCCTGGGGGGCTGTAGGTGCTACACCAGCTGCCCATGTCACATGAAGCTCCCCTAATGGCTAGGCATTCCAATACTCATGCACACCAGCCACAGTTATTCGTAAACCCTTCCCCTCCCACCCAGCACCACCCTTGCTCAGGCCATTGAGGTCTCCAACCTTCCAAATCCACAAGAATCTTCTCAACATTCATCCTACTTGGCTTGAACCCTTTCAGCCTCTCACCCGTCTGCGTGCTGACAGCCTGCTCCTCTGAAGAACTGCATCTGTGCAACCCAACCCTCCAAACCAAGATCCAACTCACCCCCGGCCACAGAAGCCTGGTGTCCAAGGGGGAAGCAAAGAGGAATGTTATCTCCCAGATGATTAAGGCTCGAAGACGATTAGGAAGCATTTTGTTACATTTACACAAAGAATGGAGTCCTTATTGGCCCTTTCTAACTCCAAGTCTACTCATAAAATAAGATAAAAAATAGGACACAAGATCATTTTGATCATTTTGATCCTTTGGGATCAAAAATGCACTAAAAGCAAGTTACATCAATAAGCATTATACAAATTCAGTTTATACCAGACCATGGGACAAATTCTACCCCGACCAACACCATAGTTGTCAGGTCTTCTAGACTCCCTAGCCATCAACCCAAACACTCCTCAAACTCCCGGATCTGGCTTAAGTTTCTGGTTTGGTTTCAAGGCCAGGGAGGAAAATGCAGTTATGTGCTGGTTCGCAGCACCCCCTTGTGGTCACACCAAGATATTGCACTTTGCGCTGATGCCACAGTAGTGGAAGGAAAAGCATTTCCATGGCACTGTCTTTTTTTTTTTTATTAGAAATGTTTAATGTACATCATAATGTGATTCATTTTTAAGCCACAGCTCTACCTCTTAATAGTGAGACCATGGACAAGTTGATTAACTTGGAAGGGATATGATAAAGTACTGGTGAGTCTTACTATAATAATGTAATACTAATATGCAGAGGCCTGCAGCTGTAGCCCTGTGGCATCCGATCCCGTCAGATCTTGGAAGCTAAGCAGGGTCGAGCCTGGTTAGTACCTGGATGGGAGACCGCCTGGGAACACCAGAAGCTGTAGGCTTGGGAGAAGGACCTGGCAACCCCCTCCCAAAAATCAATCTGCCATTGAAAACCCTATGAACAGAAGAGAAGCACTGACAATAATGTTTCCCCTGTTGTACAGAGGGTCGCTATGAGTCGGATACCAACTCGACGGCACCTAACAACAACACAACAATATGCAGAGAATCAAAGACTAGAATAACATGTAGAAAAATAACAACAAAAAAGATAAAGACAATTTTTCTCATTTAATATTGTTATATTTTCACAATTAAAAAAAGAAAAAGGAAACATCAGAAGTGCCAAAAGGCCAAGATGGCAAAAAGCCTCCAAAGCAGGCAGAGGGACAGACTGGATTGATTTCAGGCTGCAGTCTCAACACTTAGACCAACACACCAGATCATCTCAAGCTACCCAGGCACCCATGAAGGGTCTGTTTCTGAACTCTACTATTTCTAACTGGGTGGTGAGGATGCAAGTGGGCTAGGGATTATCCCAGAAGCAATACTAGGCAGACTCTGAACTGAACAGAGAAAAAAGCATTACATCTCAAACTCCAACATCCTTACTAACAATTCTTTCCAATGTCTCAAAGATCTCCTAAAATGGAGCATAAGTCTTTCAAAACAAGAGCCTCTGATAATGAAGAACGCCTCCAACTTCATCTCAGAATCAGTGGAGTTTGGTCAAAGCAAAAGTGCAGTGTCTCTCTCCTCTAGATGCTGATCTGTGGCCCCGAACATTGCAGCTGAGCCCCAGCTCCTGCTTTCCAAAGATGTGCCCCAGGTGGTTCTGATGGGCATGCCCACAAGAGTCAAATGGTCTATTATATTTAGCTGAGTTTAGTGCAGCCTTGAGCTTAATGAACTGACCCTGAGGCTCCTCCAGGCCTTCTCCTCTGTGAACACAATTATGCAGAGCACGTAACAGAGGATTTAGAGAATCTGATGCACAAACAAATTGGCCAAAAGTCATAGCCTTGGAAAGGAAAAAGTATGTAAAATCCAGTTATACCCATCTAGTAGTTCCCAAACTGGACAGAACGACCAGGAAATCCTTGTCAAAGTCCTGCCCAGTAGTCCCACACTAGACCTTCTAAGTCACCTCCAGTGGCAGGACTCCCAGAGATTCTGCAGAACCAGCCTGTGGGCTGGGAAGCCAGGCTTTAGTCTGTGCTCTTTGCTAAGGAAGTATAGGCAGTTTACAGAATAACTTAAATAACAGCTGGAAGAAGGGACTGGAATTATGAGCTTTGGGGATATGTATTAAAGTCAAATGACAAAGGTCAGCAAAGAGACAAAAATGTGTTTGGAAATGGACCTGATCTATGCCCCACAGGAAGACCCTCACAGTGCTGACTACCTCTAGGGAAAGGACAGAGTCAGTGACATTTTTGTTTTACTGTCTCAAGGTTGGCAAATAGCTGGTATGAATGCTGCCAGTCCCACTCCCAAACCACCCACTGTGCTCTGGATGGACATCACCATGGGACTGTGGCACTCTTTCCCAGTGAACCTAAATAGGGCCTCAACCTCCCTCTGAGCAGAAAAACACTCCCCAGAGTTTGGAGCTGGCAGGCCAGGTGAAGTCCACCGCATCCCTCTCCCAATGTGGACAGCTCAGAAACTGGGCCTCTCTGTAGATCACAATCACCACACTGATGTCTAAGGCAAATGGGACCCTTGAGGAAATACTGCCTCCAAAGCACAAATTACAAATTGCATTTCCTTCTCAATGATGCACCTAAAGTTTTGGGGCAAATGTGGAAAGCTTTTAAGCTGCATTACAAGGTCCACATCAACACCTGAGCTACCCAATAGACAAGGCCCTGCATTGCAATGAACTGCCACCACAGTCTCCCCCAAATGCCTCAAACTGAGTTCACTATTCCCTGCACACCTAGATCTTACACGCACATGTGTCCTCTAACATGCAAATTCTCTGTCGGAAATCCTCAAGGCCTGTCTGAGAATGCATTCTTGGAGGGAAAGCAGATAAAGCAACGGAAGCTGACCTCAGACCCCGACTGGGAGTGAGTACACATCATTGAGGTAGCAAGGTCTAGGCACACATCCTATTGACCTTCACCAACCTGCAGGGGGCAGAGTGTCTGGGCCACTCTGGGCTGCCCTGGCTGTCCAGCCTGGGCGAGGTAAGTGGCATGTGGGTTGCTCACCTGGACATATATCACTCAGATGCTGAATGTGTGTTAGCTCCAGGAAGTCTTTATTTGGCTCCTGGATCTCGCAGGCCTGAGGTTTCTAAAGCAGTATTATAACAAGAAAGGCGATCTAAATGGAAATTGGTAGGACCTACATACCACTAAGATGAATAAGAACAGACCTAATATTTGCTTCTAAGCAGTGGCTCATGCCACCTGAGTGTTAGCAGGGGCCCACTCCAAGGAGCTGGCCTCCATGTGCAGTTAAGTACACTGATGGAAGGAGAAACAAGTGGGACGGGAAAATTCACAGGCAGGTTAAAAATGCTTAGAACTTCCAACACCATGCTGAGGTCTTGGGCCAGACCAGAAAAAGCAGGTTCATGACTGCTTCTGCCCAGTTCCAGAAAAGGTCACGCTACAGAAAAGGCCTGGTAGGAAACTCCCACAGAGCATGTGGTTAAACAAAGATACCTTGTTAGGACAAACCTAGAACTAATAATCAAACTCCTATGACTCTTGAGCTGAGAGAATAAAGGGGAGTAGTCTAGGAGTCACCCACTCTCACTTCCACGGTTGGAAAGAGCTTTATGATTAACAAGCTATCCCTAACATGTATTTGTTAAGTTCTGTACACGGTTCCCAGACTAAATTCTAACCAATAAGAAAAATGTGTTTTCTGCATTGTAAATTATATAGCTTTATTCTGATCATCATCATCAAACCACTGCTAAGATAAGCATTCCTAAAAAAAAAAAAATTCTTCTTTTCTCAAGGGAATACAATTATGATATCAATCTGTCTACAAAGATCAGCAACAAGTAACAAAATACAGAGTGACTGGCAGTTCTCAAATGTTCTTAATATGCTTCTCAAGACTGAGCATTTTATTTTCTTTTAACATCCCCCAATTCAAAGAGCACCAAAGGAGATGTAATACAAACATTTCAATGTGGGTATCTGCAGCTTAACAGCCTTAATAACTGGCTATAAAATTTTAAGAGCTATCGTATTTTGGTGGCAATTAGAGTTATTGATATTTCTGAAATTCATTTGAGATTTTACTGTAACTTTAGCAAAAAAATTGGCTTATGATATGGCTTTGGAAATAATAAATTGCTTTACAATCTTAACATTATTAAGAAAAACTTACTGCCATGAAATTAAACTATACCCACATTTAAAATTCAATAAAAATAAATTGCTCTTGATCCAAATACTGATATATTTTAAATATATTTCATATTGACCCAGTTTAATGAGAAGAATATATATTGCTACATTTATAATCAATATGTTGAGATTAATACTTTTATTAATTTTCTACAGTAGTTAAGAAAAAGACTGGCAACACTCACTGTTCCAGAGTATTGACCAGTATTCCTCAAACAACATTACACATACAAAGTATGCAGTGGAAAATGACCAATACAAGCCACTTCTCAGCCACAATACTACCACATAAGAAACTCCTGAAATGTGTATGCAACAGCTCTAAAGAACTGGACTTAAGTCACAAGTCTGCAAATTATTTTTAAATAGCCATGCTGTATTTCCTCTGAGAAGGTTATACAATATGGGGGATTGAAGGGGGTTGGACTAGGGTCATGAGCAATGACAGAGGAAAAAAGACCAACCTTCATTTATGAAGGCCAGGGGAAAGAAATGAGAAATCCAATAAACTAGATGACCCCACAGCGACATGTAAGAAAAAACTGTTGAGGATTGAGAAGAAGCCATCCTGACATCAATTTCAGAAGTACTGCAGTTTTTCAAGTTCCCTGGAGCTCCTGGAGAGCTAGCGCACTCCAAGTGAGACTTGCACTCGGTGGGACATCAAACAAAGGCCTGTGGGGGACAGGGTGGGCGCCTGCTTTTCCTCACTCATGGAAAATATGTAGCAATGGGGATTCACACTCCATATGCATTCACTGCCCTTTTACCTCACATCATATACTGACAAAGTCATGGAAGTAAAAGCCAAAGTCGGTCTCTGGAACATAAAATCACAGTGAAAAGGAAGGCATACTGTGCATATAAAGTGCATTTTTTTGTTGTTGTTTTTGTGGTACTGGGGGTTGAACCCACGGCCTCACACTCGCATGCTTTGCAAGTGCTGCACCACTGAGCTGCATCTTTAGCCCAATTTTTTAAGTTTTTGAGACAGAGTCTCACTAAATTATGCAGACTGCCTCTGGTCTCGAACTTGCAATCCTCCTGCCTCTGCCTCCTGAATTGCTGGGGTTATAGGCATGTGCCACTGCACATGGCCTAAAGTGTACTTCTGAAGGCTGGCAATGCAGCTCAGGATAGAGCATTTGCCTAGCATGCACAAAGCCCTGGGTTCAAGCTCCAGTAATGCAAAGCAACTTTTGACATGCCAGTGAATTATAATTCTATAAAAGACCATTTTCCCCAAACAAGGAAGGAGGGATGTAAAAAAGCAAGCTTATTCGTTCATTCTTTCATATGTCAAAGCTTAAGTTACAGTTTTTTTTTTTTTTTTTTTTTTTGAAGAAAACTCCTCCAAAACCACTATCCTGCTTCAAACGGGGTGGGAAAGGAATAACAAAAACAGAAACCTGTGCCCTGTATACCCAACACTCCCTTTTCCTGACACTTACTGTTGGGTGAACACTTGGTAAGGACCACTCAGCTCCCACTTCAGTAATCTCCTGCCCCAGCCTCTCCTTGAAGCTCTCCATCCTTGACCTGCCTCTACATCTGAGTAAGCCCCAGCCTTTGGGGCCAGCTCCATGGAGAGCTCAGGCTCCTGGTCCCAGCAGGCGATGGTCGCAGGAAGTCCAACCTCTGCCCTTATGGGCTGTAGAACCACAAGCTGCATCTAGGATGCTAACATATTAATAAAGCTGCCACCTTACGTTAAGCAGTGACTGACCTTAAGCGCTGCTTATAGTAATCTTCATCTCCATCATCCCGGCATCTCACTGCTTTGCGACCTCTTCCTCCTTCTCTTTCTTCATCTGTGGCTTCAGCTTCTTCCCCAGAACTTGGGAAAAAGCTGTCATCAACCTCCTGCACTGGGACTTTGCTGTGGCGTCTTAGGCCCTTGAGCAGAGGCTTCAGTTCATAGTCGGTGTCATCTCCAGACAGGGGGGCCCTCTCCTCCTCCTCGTCTTCCTCCTCCTCCTCCTCTCCCTCAGTGAGGAAGGACCTTGACTCCTCACCCTCAGAGTCTCCCTCTGACCCTGGCCTTGCTTCCACCTCCAGGCCCCGGGGCTTCCTCTCCCTTGGCAATCGGACTTTGTCCTGGAACTGCAGCGCCCTCTTCTGGAGCTTCCTGATGTGCTTCTGCAAGCGCTTATCTGTTTTTGAGAGAACTTTGCTTCTCTGGTTTGGTTTGGTTTCACTCGGCCCTGCTTCCGACTTAGACATGACCAGGGTTTTTCTGACTGCTCTTTTATTAGCAGCTTGCTTCTTCTTTTCAAAAGATAGTTTTTCTTGATCTGCCAAATATTTTTCAAAGCCTGATGCCTCATTGAGCATTATTTTTCTAGGCTTTTTTTCTTGTTTCTGAGGGATTTGGGTACCAAAAGGTGTCATCTGGCCAGTACGGATGAGCTCCTGCCAAGCAGTCTCTTGAGCAGGCATGAGCATGCTGCCAAAACAGGATGGCCCTGGCACTGAAAGAGGAACAATGCAGACTAGCATAAAACCTTCGAAAAGCACATAAGAAATATTCATTTAATCAAAGAATAAGAACCTACCAATAACTCACATTAAAACAAATCAGTACTAAACCAGAGTAAATTTTATTATAGCATTTATCCAGCCACATTTAATATATTCCTGTTCAAAATGTGATTTCTCAGTAACTTTTCTCCAAAATATGACACTACATAAATGTGGAACATACCTACATGAAATACTATTCAGCCATAAAAAAAGAATGAAATTCTCTCATTTGGGACCACATAGATGGAATTGAGTGCTGGGATTTAGCACAGTTGGTAGAGCACTCCCCTGCAGTCTCTGAGGTCCTGAGTTCAAGTCCCCGCACCAAAAAATGGGAGAAGGGCCTGGCAATCCACTCCCAAGGCAATCCCGAAACAGTCAGCCATTGAAAACCCTATGAGGGTCACTGTGAGTCAGATAGCGACTCGACGGCACCTAACAACAATAAGATGGAACTGAAGATTATTATGTTAAGGGAAATAAGGCAGGCACAGAAAGATAAGTGCTGTGTGATCTCACATGCAATCTGAAAAAGTTGATCTTATAAAATTTTAGAGTAGAATGGTGGTTACCAGAAGCTGGAGAGAGTAGGGAGAAGTTTGATCAATGGTACTAAGTTATAGTTAGAAAGTTGTGGCATGCTATCGCACAGTAGGGCAACTATAGATAATGATAACATACTGTATATTTCCAATAACTAGAAGAACTTTGAATGTTTTCACCTACAGAAATGCTAAATGTATGCAGAGACATATGTTCACATTGATTTATACATTATACAATATACACATATATTGAAATATACATAGCATCCAATAAGTATGTACATGTTATCTTTTATGCATCAGTTAAAAAATAAATTTGAATTCAAATAAAAAATACCACATTATAAACATGTTCTCTCTATACCCAAAGATAGGCCCATTACTATGTAAACTGCAGTTATAAATACATTTAGCTGTGTTTCCTTATCAATTGAGGAATACCCATGAGAAGTAATTCCCAAGTTTCCATGTCATTTCTGATGCCAACGTTCAGATGAAGCTAAATTCAACAGACAGTAAAACTGAAAACAGACATCTAAGGGATCAATATGTACCTACATAGGAAAACACAAAATGCTAGCTCTGTACTGCTCAGCACAATGGTGACCAATCATCTGTGGCTATCTAAAAATTAAATTAAGCTAAAATCCAAGTTTTGAAGTTGCACTTGCCATATTGTAAGTGCTTAATCGCTACATATGACTAACACCGATCTGTAGACAACAGAGAGAACCTTCTCATTGCAACAAGCTCTGCTGATCAGCACTGTGCTGGATACACAATGCTAAATGACTTGAAGAGATGAACTAAAAACTTGAATGTGTACCATGAGTGTACAGTCACCCAGAAATCACCTCTCCCATTAACTGAAGTTAACCTCCAGCAAAATGTTTTGGTTTTGGTTTGTTTTTTTTTTTGGGGGGGGGGCGGGTTGCGGTCCTGGGGGTTGAACCCTGGGCCTCGTGCTTGCATGCTTTCCAAGTGCTGTACCACTGAGCTGTACCCTCAGCCCATTACTTTTAATTTTTGAGACAGGGTCTCACTAAATTACAAAGATTGCCTCTGGTCTTGAACTTTCGATCCTCCTGTCTCCACCTCCCGAGTTGCTGGGATTACAGGTGTGTGCCAGCATGTCCAGCAATCTCCAGCAAAATTACTACTACATAATCAGAAAACTAAAAGACATAAGGCCTAATAGGAAGGAACACATACCCTAAAAACTAGGATTCTTGCAAGCCAATGATACAACAGCCAGTTTTTCATTAAAGTTGCACTGCAATACAATATAATTAGAGTGCCCAGATCATAGTAAACTCAATAAATATTCAGAAAAAGAATAAATAACTTGTATATCCACATCCAAATCAAGCAACAGAAATTACTAGTATCTCCCAAAGCACCCTTGGGCCACCTCCCTGTCTCCAGCACACCCTGAGACACAGACAGGCCTGAGTCTAGGAAGAGGTGGGCCTGGCTCTCAACATTTTGTGGAATATCTGTGCTCCCATGTCCGCCTACTGTACTCAGCCTTATACTGGTGAGATCCACACTAATGTGCTGGGTGAAGGTGCAGTTTGTTAACTCCCTGTGCTGCTAGTATTCTATGTGACTATACTACAGCTTTTCCATTCTGCCATTAATGGACACTTGGGGGTTTCCAGGTTTGGACTACTAGGAATAATGATCTATGAATATTCTGGTATACATACTTTGTTAATAAATACATAATTCTTTGGGCATGTTAAGCTTTACTAGACACTGCCAAACAGATGTTCAAAATGATACTACTTTTAAGTTTGACCAACAGTATTTGGAAATTACAACTGGTCTACATTCTTGCCATTCCTTTTTAGCTCCTCTGGTAGTTGTGTGATGGTACTGTAATGAGGCTATAATTTGCATTTCCCTGATGACTAATGAAACAGGGTACCCTTCATAGATTTACAGATCTTTTAGACAGCCTCTTTTGTGTAAAAATATATTCAGGTCTCTGTCTATTTTCTTTTAGTCCATCTGTCTTTAAAAAATAAAGATTTCTAGTTCTTTATTCTAGATTCAAGTCCTTTGATTCATACATGTTCTGTAAACATCTCTCACTCCACAGCTTACTTTTTTACTCTCTAAATACTATCTTTCAATGAATAGAAGTTCTTAGTTTTTATACAGTCCACTTAACAAATCTTTTCCTTAACAGTGAGCATTTTTCTGTCCTGTTTAAAGTCTGTGCCTATCCAAAGATCATGACAATGTTTCCTTACGTTACGTTCTCAAAGTTGGTTTTATCACCAACATTCAGATTTATAATTGGCTTGGAATTTATTTTTCTGCCTAGCATAATGGGTCAAAACTC
Source organism: Pedetes capensis (assembly GCA_007922755.1). Lineage (NCBI taxonomy): Eukaryota > Metazoa > Chordata > Mammalia > Rodentia > Pedetidae > Pedetes > Pedetes capensis. The sequence continues at coordinate 139,898 of VMDO01002103.1, forward strand.
GTTTTATTTTCATGTGGATTAACCCAGCACCATTGATTGAAAAGAATGTTCTCCACAGCACTGTATGCCACCTTTTTCATAATCAACTGATCACATATAAGTGGGTCTGTGTGCTAGGCCCTCTATTCTGTCCCTTTGGTCTGTCTATTACTGTGCCAATATGACACTGTCTTAATTAAACTTGGTAACAGATCTTGACATTTTGTTCATTAAGACTGCCTTAGCTATTTTTGCCCCTATGCATCTTTATACCAATTTGAGAATCAGCTTGTTAATAATCTCTACCCTCAACCCACACTTCCCACCTTAGGCTCATTGCCTTAAAACAAACAAACAAACAAACTGAAATTTATATCAGGGTTGCACTGAAACTGCAGCTGGTTAGGAGAAATGATACATTTACAATATTGGATCTTCTGATCCATGGCCACAATATATCTCCCAATTTATTTAGGTCTTTCTTAGTGACACTGTGTAGCTTTTAATGTAGGCAACACTGCAGAAAACTACATATTTTTCTAAGATTTCTTTGTAAGTATATGATGTTGACTATAACTGGCATGTTTATTAGTTTTTTTCCTTGCATAAGAAAAATATAACTTTTTAAAGACTGACCATGTATTCAATGATATTGCTAACTATGTGTAATAATTCAAACAGATTATTCGTCAATTCTTCTCCATTTTCTACATAAACAGTGGCACAATCTGTGAATAATCATGATTTTTTTTATCTTCCAGTCTGTGTTGTAAATTTTCTTTCTCCATTTCTCCACTGTCCCATACAATGCTGGATAGAAAGGTGATGAGCAAGCTCACTGCCCTCCAGATAGCAGTGCAAATACCAACCAGCCTTGTGTCTGTACTCTGTCCTTGCCCCACCCATTTCCAGGAAAGGACTGGCAGGTAATTCTCAGAATCCCCACATGGTCAGCAGAGACAAAGAAGCCTCAGGGAAGCCTGCGGGTGACATGAGGATGAGTGCATCTACACCTCCTTCATGGCTCAGATAGGCTGGAGGGAACTGCCAGCAAGGTCCACATCTGGCAGGGCAGAGCTGGGTCCTGCAGCCTGGGCTCATGGGCAGTCAGCCCTATAATCTCTGCACACAGGGTGGAAGAGAGAGGGCGTAAGCAAGACCAGAGTCTCAAGTGCTGGCTGGTGCTCAGATGGAGAGGTATAGAGCAAAACAGGAGCTCAAAAGAGAGGGCTACAGATTATAAGACGCTAGATACTAGGTAGCTGCAAAATCCATGGCAAAGAGATGAGATTATTTAGGAAGAACAAGTCAAACAAGAATGGAGTTCAACAAGAAATCCTGAAGAACACCAGCATTTAAGGTAATGTAAGAAAAGCTGGCCAAAAATAACTAACCAGAAATAGAGGGTGGAAAGAAAACCATGAGACAGACAGGGATCCCAGAAGGCACAGGAATTAATTGGCTGCTGTTAACAGGCTAAGGGAAGCAAGGGGGAAAAGAGGCTTGGGAGTTTTATGAGGTATCTAGTATCTCTGGGTAAAGTTTTACTAAAGTAGCAACAGGAAATAAAACACAGCAGGAGGTTTTAAGACAATTGGACAGGAACAAATGCCCTTTACCAATAAGAAATATGGTAGCACAGCATGAGAAAGCACTGGTCATAGGACTAATGCTTAGACTTTTAAAAGTATATCTAAAGCCAGGTGTGGTGGAGCATGCCTGAAATTTCAGCACTCAGGAGGCTAAGGCAGGAGAATCATGCATTCCAGGCCAGTCTGAGCTAGACAGACAATTCAAGGCCAGCCTGTATACTAAGACCCTGTCTCAAAAAGCAAGAATAAATAAAAAACAGACCTAATATTTTTTCTATTGCCTATTGTTACATTGTTCATAACAATTCTCTTGTCTTAATGAATAAACTTATGAAGCTAGTAAAGCTCAAAGAGCTTAAACACTGAGAACCCTTAATCTATATTTCAAGCAGCAAATGACCAAGCAATGAGCAACAACTTCTAAACACACACAAAAAAAATACTGCAAAAACATTCAGTTCCAGAGTTTCTGCATTTTCTCAAAACATTTTCCAAAAGACAACCCTAGGCAGTAATTTAAGTGAAAATACAGCCATAGTATAACCTGAATGTCTTTTTCTTAAACCACAGAAAGGCTGCTTGGCAAGCCTGCCAAATACACTCCTTAAAGACATGTGATAGCAATTCTATATATGCTGATTGATGATGCTGGGCTTCCAAAATGGAATTCAATCAAGATGTTCATTTATCTTTATCAAATTTACTGCATAAGAATGTCTAAGGTTTCCAATTTATTAAACATAACATTCAGTGTGCATCAGTAGCCTTCAGTAAGCTGAGTTAAAATTTTACTTTCACTCTCTAAAAACCCCATGACTAAAGAAGTTTGTTTCTGTTGTTGTTGTTGTTAGGTGCCATGGAGTCAGTATCCAACTCATAGCGACCCTCATAGGGTTTTCAATGGCTGTTCCTGTAGGATGATAAAATTTTGCTAGGTCCATTTTGACACTAAGGAAATTAATATGTTATTCTCAAAGCTCAGAAAGAGACTAATGAGATGCCTTCCCCTGAATACAGGTACCAGGCATCAATTCTAGACCATGGAAAGCTGCTTCCAGCAACCTTACCTGCATCCTCCTCCTCCAGCGTGGCATGATCCAGCTCCACTTGTACCTCTGCTCCTCCAAGGATGGCCTGAAGACGTTTCTGTTTTGCAGTGATCTTCTTTAGCTGTTGCTCCTTGAATGGTAAATCCCAAATACAGAACACAGAAATGTAGTGATCTACTGTTAAATACAAAAAAGCTAGCACAATGACATTTAAAAGCTTTAATTAAGAGTAAAATAAAAATACAACAGAAATCCTCCACATTACTCTTACTATGTTGTTGTTGTTTTTAGGTGCCATCGAGTCAAGTCTGACTCATAGCGACCCTATGTACAGCAGATCAAAACACTTCCCAATTCTGTGCCAGGCACATGATCTTATTTATGTTTCATCCCACTGTTGCAGACACTGTGTCGATCCATCTGGTGGAGGGTTCTCCTCTTTTGCATTGGCCTGCCACTCTCCCAAATATGATGTCTTTCTCTAGGGATTGATCTCTTCTGACTACATGCCCAAAATATGTAAAACGGAGTCTGGCCATTCTTGCTTCCAAGGAGAACTCCGGTTGCACTTCTTCTAGGACAGATCTGTTACTACAGAGACCCTTATTTGAGCAACGACCACTTTCCCGCAGAACGTCAGTCTCAGAGCATTCCTGCCAGGCAGCCACCTCCATGGCTCTCTCACTATATGGCACAGATTTTCATGTGCCCAAGTACAAAGTAACATGTACTGACTGGGGAGGTGGAATTTTCCTCTTCATTCCCCCCATTACATAGTGGAAACATCACCGAACTTCTCTAACCTCAGGAGCCAATGGGTTATGGAGGGCAACAGGCCACAGAGATAAGAAATAAAGACACAAAAATTCAAACAATTAAAAAAATCACTCCTCCTTGACAACTGACCATGATGTCCTTTATAGTATTCTACCCCAATCACAAAACTTTCAAAGGCAAGTATAGGCTTTCCCATGTTTCTTTACCCTGCCTACCCCAAATTCCTGTTTGTCTTGTCCTCCCTGACATCATCAGAACTTAGATCTGTAGCCTTTCTAAAGCCTCTCAGTTAACTGGGCTTTGGACAGTTGGACTGTCTTCACAAGGAAAAAAATGTGCTTGCCTAACATATATGAATCCTGAGATTTGATAAAGGAAGGAAGGAAGGTAGCTAGCTAGTTAGTTTCCAAACCTGAGCATGAGGCAAGGGGCAATCCTGAACAAATAGTATACTACAATGATTTGCAATGTATTTTTTCCCTCAGTCTTTCTCTCAGCAAAATCCCACTCAAAACACTTTCTTTCAAATAAATCTATCTTTAAATATCAAGGAGCTGCTGAAGAAAGACAAGAAAATACAGTTAAGTCAGGCCAAGACCTAAAGTGGCCTAAAGTTCCATCCTCTCCACCCTTGAAATCCCAGGCTGGCAGAGGCTCAAGAAGGTCAAAGGACACTACACATCGATTCACCTTCTCCCACAAGAGGACAGATGTCCCCTCTTGATGTGGGAAGGCCCTGCCTGCACTGAGCTACTGCTAGCTCTGTCCTTTGGGCTGCTATTCTGGAGATAAAGAGGCAGGTGGTGAGAAACATGGACTGCTGCACAGAAAGTAAACACACTCTCATTTGTGGTTATATGTTTATATTTCTCTCATATGCAGAACTTAAATCAAAGATGGGAAGACTCCATATGCTGGAATAATTAACTGTAAGCATACAGATATCTGCCAGTCATTATGGACAGGAGACCGGAAATGATCAACACTGTCATCCCTCTCCACTACAATGTATTTTCACAAAAGGGTTAGTTACATAAATCCTAAAAAGGTTTCAAACCTCACAAAACTGTACATAAATCACCCCCCCCCAAAAAAAAATCAAACCTCATAAAAAAAATATTCTAAAGTAACAGGTCTTCACTGCCCTAGTGTGGCTGGTGCTAACTGCACTACTTGAGGCAGGGATGAAGGGCCAGACTCTCAGAAGAGGGAGTAGACCTGTGCAAGGACAAGGGCCAGATCAACATGAAACAAAGGAAGATGAGACAATCAGCGCCAGCCAGAGCTAAGCAGATGAACAAAGAAACAAGCAGACTGAGTGAGAGCCCGGCATGCCGAAGAGGAGCCGAAGCCAAAGGAAAATGGTGACACGAGTGAGCAGGCATACAAAGGCACACAGGAAGTACTCTCAAACACGGGCATGTGTGTGCATGTGTATCTCTACAGATGCAGTTTTTTAAAAATGCTGCATAGTAGAGGATGTGAAAGAGAGATGGCTGGCAGATTAAACACATAAAAGCAACTCAAAATTTCTCTACTGTAATTATAAATACTTGTTTCATGTAAGTTCTTTCCAGAACACTTCCTAAATTATTAAACAGGCTTAAATGGTGACTTAAAAAAAAAAAGCAATACTGGATGTGTTATTTGCAATCACCTTATTATACTTCTGTCGTTTTACAGAATCTAGTTTCCTATTGATGTCTCTGTTGGCGGCAGCTTGAGGGCTAAGTTGTTCAATAATTTTATCAATTTGCCTCAGGGATGTTGTACATGACCTGAAAAATAAGATAAATTGTTTCTTTTCAACTAGGTTAACATTTTTACACCATAATATATAGAGGAAAGTGCTAAATCTCTTTTAATTCTTAGGAACAAAAAGATAAAAGCAGCTAAACCAGAATGCCTTTTTATTGGCCACAGATAGGTCAGAAATTTAAAGAAAACAAGTAGTGTTTCTCTCTCCTCTAGATGATCTCAATCAGCTCACTCCAAGCTATAAAGGATTCATTCCCTCTACAAACATTTTTTAAATCAAGACATTGGGCTAGGACAATGTACAATAAGTTGTCCTTTTATATGAAGAAATATAAATATAATGAATTTTTAAAGCCCACTACAGTATGAAAAAGTCCTAAACATACTTAAAAATTTTTATATAAATCATATATCTGTGACAATGATTTTCCTTCACACAGCTGAAGATTCATTTACTGTAGCATGGTGTGAAAAGAAAAAAATTGATTTAAACTCAATTATTCCTATAATAGACAAGATAGAATTGTAGCTTCCAATCTTTTGCACACTTGTATAATTTGCCATTAGCATTTTTTGTGGATCTCAGCATAAGCAATTCAAGTCACTGGCCATCTTAAGCACCACACATCACCAACCACATAGCACCAGCCCATCCTGAGATCTCCAACATTCTCCTGGCACCTCTGTAGGAAGACCACAGGTAAAAGGGGTATCATTGTCATTATAAGGAGTTGAGGTTCTTAACACACAAGATCACACTCTGACTATACAAGATTACCTTCTACTCAGGAGACCAAATTTAGTTAAAATTAAAACAAAAGAGACCAAAGAACACCAGTGAACTGTCAGCAGAAAAGATGTCTTTAAAGCGCCAACAGCTAACCTATACTCAGCCTCCCCAGCCAGGTATAGCCACAGGATCTACCCCTTCCCTCCCTCCCTTTTTCTCTCCCCAGCCACCCGCTAAGATTTCCCCATTCTTCCACCCTGTCTGGTCCTTAGCTTCTCTTTCTCACTTGCCTGACCCTGCCAGATACTACCCAAGGGCAATGATGAGTGGGTTCAACCCTCACGCCCTCCCCACTCCTATCCTCAGCCTGCAGCCTGGCCCAGGCCCTCCCTTCCCTACCCATACACTACACTCAACAGAGTCCATATCTCTCTCCTCAACAACACAAATGATGTCTCCATGGGACTCATCCTTCCTGAGTTAAAAGTAGGACAGAAGAAAGGAAAGGCAGGAAGTTCCTTCTCATGATTTTAGAAATGCATACCTGAAAAACTGCCATGGGACTGAATACTACATTTGGGGACAGCAAACTGAGGAGCACCAACAGGTCACAGAAAGACATGATGAGGGGGCAGGAAGTATTCCTGGAATCTCAAGGAGAAAACTCCCAAAATTCAGGCACTTCTGACAACACTCTACACAGCCCCTGTCTTATGGCCATGAAGCAGGGGGCAGTTCATGAGCTGAACTGAGCCCCGAACTACCATGTGCAGGCTGCTCTTATAGGGAGGACAAGGGGAAGACTATCCTTACTGAGTCAGTCTCCTGAGTAAGGGTTCATACACCTCCTAAATTTCTAAAACATTTATAGTTCCCTATTACCTGAACTTCCCTGCCATGTTTAAACACAAACTCTGGACAAAGAAGGACTACACTCACGTGAGGTCATCCAGGACTGACCGATACTCCTTCTCAGCATCAGCGAGCTGGGCTGCTCGGCCGGCCTCATGCATTGCGCTGTCCACCTGCTGAAGCACACCTTGCTCCAGCACAGCCTGGTCGTAGACGTCCACACCCAGGCCCTGCAGTTCCAGAGCCTGCGCACTCGGCTCCACAGCCCGGATCTGGTGTCTGTCGATGTGCAGCAGGGCTGGCCCTTTCCTTGGGGATGACGATGCACAGCCCTCAGCAGAGGTGGATGGGCCACAGTCAGAGGAAGGAGAGGTGAGGAGCTGCTCCATCTCTGCGCCCCCACCTCTCTCCTGCTCAACCGGCATGTCTTCAAGAGTATGGACATGCTGACTTTGTAAATAGTTTTGCTCCTTTGTTTGACCTGAGTCGAGGATTCCCTCATAGGGCATCCTCTACAGACTATCTAAAAGAAAAAGGGGGAAAAAAAACAAACAAACATAAGCTTCTGGCTTATGCAGAATTGATTATTAGTTTCTTAAATATTTTATAATTAAGGAATTGACTTCTCAAAAACATCAATAACTTTAATTACATAAATTCAAGTTTCCAAGTATTAATTTCTTTTTCTGTTTTTTTTCTTTTTTTCCTTTTTTTTTTGGCAGTACTAGGGGGAGTTGAACCTGAGGCCTGTGCATGCTTTGCAGGCACTCTCCCACTTTTGCTGCACCCAGAGCCTCTTTTTTATTTTTTAAATTGAGACAGAGTCTCACTAAGTTACACAGGCTGCCTCTGGCTTCGAATCTGTGATCCTCCTGCCTCCACCTCCCAAGTCATTGGGACTACAGGCATGCGCCACCATGCCTAGCTCCAAGTATTAATTTCTTAAAAGAGCACAACTCATATATCTTCTGATAATAAGAAAAATTAACCAAAAGAAGAAATACAGTAGTATTGGGGCTGAAGATGTAGCTCAGTGGAAGAGCACTTGCCTGGTATGTGCAAGGCACTGGGTTCAAATCCCCAGCACCACATTAAAAAAGAAAGAGGCGGGCGTGAAGGCGCATGCCTGTAATCCCAGAGGCTTGGAAAGCAGAGGCAGGAGGATCGCAAGTTCAAGACCAGAGGCAGTCTGCATAACTTAGCGAGACCCTGTCTCCAAAAAAAAAAAAAAAAAAAAAAAATGTGCTGAGGGTGCAGCTCAGTGGTCCAGCACTTGCAGAGCATGCAAGTGTGAGGCCCTGGGTTCAACTCCCAGTACCACAAAAAAAAAAAAAAAGAAAGAAAGAAAAAGAAATGCAGTCACTTCAACAAGGGACATCTGGGCAGCCAGCTGAGGAAGACTGCCACTCAATCATGAGAAATGCCCATGGAATATTCCACAACAGCTGGAAGTGGCCTAGCTGCTGCCTTCCCAGATAGCATTTTCATTGGGGCATGGCACAAATTATTTGCATTAGAGTGGCATGATAATGTACACGGTCAGTGATATAAGGAGAGAATTTCTGTGTGAATCTGGTACTACAAACCCTAAGGCTAAATATCCATTCAGAAAAAAAGAGGTCCAAGCAAATCAGAATCTCAGATTAAAATACTCTCAAAAATGACTCCATTTCAATATGCAATATAATTTCTCACCCATCAGACTGGCAGCCACAACAAAATACAATAGAGAAAGGAGGAGGAGCCATCTTCACATGCTGCTGGTGGGGACAGAAATTAGTAGAGCCCTTCTGGGTGTCAATTTAACAACAGCTATCAAAATTGTAAATGCACATGACCCTTCCCCAGCAATTCTAGTTCTACGTATTTATTCCAGAGAAATACTGTAGTCTCAACTGTTCACTCTCAGGATCATACAGCTCTTTGAGAGCTGCAACTTACTGCCACTGCCGAGCATCATGAGAGAAGACAGTACTGCATGTAGCTAGCCAGAGAGCCCAATTCAAAATTCAAAGTAGTTTCTACTAAACGTGTACAGCTTTCCCAGCATCACAAAGTTCAAAAAGTGTAAGAGATGGTCTCTACTCACCCATGAGTGCAAGAATGCTACTATAACATGTTTTAACAATTTAATGTAATCATTAAGTACCTCTAAGGTACTATAGTCTGCAGTTGTACTGCTGCAGCATCTGATCCTGTCAGATCTCAGAAGCTAAGCAGAGTTGGGCCTGGTTAGTACTTGGCTGGGAGACCGCCTGGGAACACCAGGTGCTATAGGCTTGGGAGAAGGACCCAGCAACCCACTCCCAAAAAGCAATCAGCCATTGAAAACCCTATGAATAGCAAAGAAGCATTAACAATACTATTTGACCTGTTGGATGTAGGGTTGCTATGAGTCATACATTAACTCTATGGCACCTAACAACAACCATAAGGTATTGATATAAAAGCCATATTTAGTGGAAAAATATCTAGGACATAGTATGAATTATGTTGAAAGATGTATGTGCATCTGTGCGTATGAAATAGGTATGAAAAGACGTGCAAAGGTACATACTAAACCTGCAACAGTTGGAGAAGGAAGAAGTGGGAGAAGAAAGAATAAAGGGGACCTTCTACAGGTTCAGTTGGTAAAGCACCGCTCTGCAGTCTCTGAGGTCCTGGGTTCAATTCCCAGCACTGCAAAAATGGGAGAAATATGTGGCAATCCACTCCCAAGACAATCTGGAAACAATCAGCCATTGAAAACCCTATGAGGCTCGATATGAGTTGGACAGTTATAACCTATGTAACAGCTAATAAATACATTTAAAAGCAACATAATAACTGAGACAGAATTGCTTTTTATTTAACTGTAAACAATCTAAGATTTCTTTCAGCACTGAAACTTTATTTCTATGAAATGACAAGCTCCCCCCCACCCACAACTCACTCATTCCTCATTAAATAAAACAATGCTGGCAACCAAGCACTGGGATACAAAGATGTCAAGAATCATCATGTGCCTCTACTGGCTTGCTTTCTACTAGGGAAGAAGTATGTCAGTAACAACACAGTAGTGCCGTCAGCTAGTGGGGGAGCAGATAAGAGGTCACATGAATTCAGAGGAGAGAACAACACATTGTGTCTGGGGCCCAAGAAACATCAATGGGTGGGTTAAGACTGAGTCCATGGCCCACAGGTGCTGGATATCTGCTGAAAGGAAGCAAGGTGCAGAGAGGAGTCCAAAATAAACAGGTTGCTCTGGGTAATGAGTCACCAATGAATTCAGTAGCAAAAATGAGACTCTCAGAAAGAATACAGACAGGAAGTGGGGTGGGGAGAAAGGGAGTGATACTGAAGAGCTTCCAAGCTGCCAGTACTGTTGCAGCATGCAGTTAGAATGCAAATCTGAGCCTAAGGGAAAGGTCTGGAAAGGATGTGGACACACCAGCAGAGCAAGCAGCCTCAGTGTTTCCAAGGCTCAGACAAGTGCCAGGGATCATTACTTTGGAGGGAAAGAAAAGGCTAACACTGAAAAGGTTAAAAATGAACATCAGAGGGAGAAAGTTTCTTCCTTTCAGGGTCCTTCTGATTATTTTCAGGAAAAGCTCAGTTTGGTCGCCCTTTCCAACAGAAGGAGCGGGATTCTGGTTCAGCGCCTTTTTAAGAGCTGGAATTCAACACCTCTGTTTTCATTTTTCTTACTTGTATTCACACAAGGATTTATTTTTAAGTTAAAAAATGTCAGTCCAAACAACACTATTAATAGCATTGTAAAACAAAGACAAAGTTATAAATAATGAAGTATGGGAGAAACTTCTGATAATGTTTTTAAAAAGGAGGGTGAGGGAATGGTTAAAAGTGGGAAATGATCAGAAGGATATGAGAAAGGGTTCAGTGGATTTGGACACTAGCGGGTCACTGATTATCTTAGTAAAAGAAGTTTCAATAGAGTCAGCTTCAGAAACCAGACTGTAGTGGGCTATGAATTCAGCAGGAGATGAAGCAATGGGGGCTACAAGTTGGGGTCTATCCACAGATCTTGGTTGCAGAAGGGAGACAACTGGAATGATAAGTAATGGAGGGGTTTTTTGTTTGTTTGTTTGTTTGTTTTGGAAGTGGAGAAAAGAAAACTAAAGCAAGAAAAACTACAGAATACATAAAATGTTTACAGGGAAATTGGGAGATAACCTACCCAGAAAGCTGTGCAACAACAGGGGAAGGTTCAGAGCAGAAATGAACAGAAGGCAAGGCACATCTTTCTCTGACTCTGGCCAAAGGGTGACTCCTGATGCACCTCAATCTACACATGCAGAGGGAAGCCGAAGTGACCACACAGAAAACATCTCATAAGATAAGCCGTTTGGGAACTTCCTGAGTCAGAGGATAAAGTTGGGACAGGGGCTGGAAAAGAGTAAAGTCTGGAACAAATGTCTACTAGAACAGAAAAGTTTGAGGATGAGAAACAAATATTGAGGACACCTGCAGTCACCACCCTCCACCATGGATTGCTCATACTCCCCAGTACCGTACAATTTCCTCCTCCAATAATGAGCAGTCCTGGGGGAAATGTTACTATTGGGATTTTCCAAGTAAAAATGGTAGAATAGAAGGACCCTGGAGTTGAAGATGCTGAGAAGAGAATTTGAAGTAACAGCTTGATGTCCATGTTTGGGCACGTTAAAAAAAAAAAAAAAAAAGCCAAAAGAAAACCGGAAATTGGAGAAAGAGGTCAAGAAGCCACTTAGCATCTGGCTATGAGAAACCAGAAGCTTTAATCAGAAAGTTAAAGAGTTTCAGAAGTGAAATAACTCACCCATTCAAAGTTACTGAGAGTTGATTACAGTAGGCAAGGTACTAGACAAACTAGTTCTTGTCTCCAGAGAGTTTAGTCTCTTGGGGAGGCCAGACATTTTAAAAATTATATGAATACACAGACACAAATGCATCTGTGGTGACTGCCATAAGAGGAAAGTACAAAATAAGACAAACCTAACTGAAATTGTGGAAGTAGGTGTGAGATAGAGGAGACTTCTCTGATAAAGAAACATTTAAACTAGTATCTGAAAGAGGGATAGGATTTAATCAGGCCAAAAGCAGTGTTAACACCCTTCTACAAAACAACACCTGCAACTGCTAAGGCTAAAAAGAACAGATGAATTTGGGAAAACGGAAGAAGGCTAGAATATAGTGAGAACTTTTTAACTTTGAGTTGAAGTAATCCAAGGCTCCATTCATTGTGTAAATCTTACGGAGTATCTTTTAATACACTGCAAGGCTTAATCATCTGGGAAAAGTCTCTTCAATGTACTACCCCTTGAGCACTGGGGCTTCTGCGGCCTGGGACGAGATGGATCCTAGCTTACAGAGTTAGCTTTACACATGCACTGTCCTGAGACGAGGTAGACAAGAAGGGCCAGGTCACACAGGTCTGGGAAAACGTGAGCTTGGATTAAATCCCAAGTGTAAATTGGAATGAAAAAGTGTAAATTGGAATAAAAAGTTTTAAGCTGGGTGACATTGGCATGACCCAATTAATGTTTGTAAAAGACAGGCTGGGCTACTGTACGGACAATGGATTGGAGGAAGAGCAATGCGGAGATACTGGGAGATGGTTAGGAATTTAAATGACAACTTGGAACAGGGGGACAGCAGTGAAGACAGACGCTATGTGGAAAACCAGGTTCCAGCAGTCCACGCGAACGCTCAATCCTCCCTCACATACTCCAGCTCCAGTGTATCAAAGCCTAAGGTGCCGGACAGGCAGAGCCCCGACTCTCCCTCTCGAGGAACTCAGTACTTCCATCGAGACCAAACAGTGTTCAGCAGACCCTGCACGCACGCCCCGACTGGAAGCTCGAGAAGTTGACCCTTGGCGGGACTGCGCCCCACCCGGCCACCCCAGGTGAGAGGGCGCGCTCGGGCGTCACTTCCGGCTGCAGGTGAGCCAGCCGGAAGGTGCGACAGACCCGCTCAACCCGCCATCGCGCTAATGGGCCCCATCAGGAAAAACAGAGTCCAGGGGCGCGGGGCCGCAGCCGCCTCGGAGTCCCGTGCCGGGCCCAGAAACCCTCACCCAACACCCAGCCAGGCCATCGAACACTCACCCAGGGCCGCGCGACTGCCTAGACGGACACCAACAAGCCACCAACGTCGGCCCCCGCCGCCTTAGAACGCGACTTGGTCGGCCCCAGCGCATGCGCCATAGGCTCGCCATAAGCACCGCCCTCACTACTGCGCGGCCAGGCCTAAGGCGCATGCGCTGGGCTGCTGCGTTTGTTTGCTACAGCGCAAGAAACCACGTGGTTTGAGAAGAACGTGCAGTCCCGCCTTCATAGTTGGGTGAGACTCTGGTGTCTGCCAGTGGTCATCTGGGTGACTTGAAGCCCGCGCTTCCTCCTTGGTGAAAGTACCGCGCTATTAAGACAGTTATAAGAATGAAAAGATGTTTCCAAGAGAGTGAAGGGTATGCAATAGGCCTTGCAAATGTAAATGCTTACAATTAGCCATGAACCCTAAAGAGAAAAAAAAGTTGAGAAAGCCAGCTATCTTCAGTTGAGTTCCTCACGTACCCGCCCTCTGCAGTGGGCCTCATTACCTCTTTCAAGTTATCTGGCACGTCTCTAAACATGTGAGAAAAGCTCTTACCTCTGTACTCCCCTCTCTCACACACACACCTGGAAGGCAGTGTCTGCACCCATAGATTTGTTGTTATTAGATGCCATCGAGTCGGGTTTGATTCATAGAGACCCTATGTAGAACAAAATGAAACATTTCCCTACACTGCCATGCTCAGCACTATGTTAGGGCTTGTCTGCTATTCATAGGGTTTTCAATGGCAGATTGTTTGGGGAATGGCCTGTCAGGTCCTTCCACTTCTGCAGTGCTGGGGGTCAAACCCAGGGCCTCAGAGAGTGCAGAGCAGAACTCTACCAATTGAGCTAAACACACACCAGAGGCGCACATGGTAGGTCTGCATAAATGTCTTGATAGCATTAAATCAATCATTTAGTATCTGTTCTGAGATCTCAGAGGAAGGGAGGAGTTTGAGCCAGGCAAAAAATTTTAGCTTGGAGCAATTGAAGAAATAAGATGTCCACACTTAGGTTCAGAACAAAAGAATGAAGCCGAGTTCCCCAGAGGAAAGAAGAGGCTACTGTACCCAAAGGGGAGCTTCTCAGTTCAGGAATGCCAGCACTGGGAGAGTGAATTTGTCCAGATCAGCAGCAAGTCCAGTGGGAGTGGAGGAAACTGCCGGAAGGCTCTTTGGGGCCTGATAGGGCAGTATGTGTTCCTCATTTACAAGCATGAAGTTATACATTAGGAAAAAAGACTTACAATGATGTTCAATAATATCCAATTACTCCTGTTAGCAGCCCCAACTTAGATCTACCTCTGGCACCACAAAAATGGGAGAAGGATGTGGCACTGAAAAACAATTAGGCATTGAAAGCCCAAAGGGGGTCACTATGAGCTGGATCCAACTCCAGAGCACGTACAAACCGGTCATCCCTCATGAAAATGTAATTTGTGTTTTAAAAAGGAAGTAAGAATTATATTAATTCCTTGAATAAACTATTGAGAGGGCCTATGGGCATAGCTCAGTGGTAAGAATACTTGCTTAGCATGAAGGAGGTCCCAGAAGCAGAGAGAGAGAATATGAATGAATGAATGAATGAATAGGCAGTTGGTAGGGTGTTAGTTTTAATGCTTGGAAATGAGAGCAGAGTTTCACCAAGGTAGTACATAGTGGTTCCTAGCTATTTTGAGCACAATATTTCCCTTTTAATATGTATTATTTTGGGAAACTTCTCATCTAACAATCAAAAGAAACAGATGGCAGACACAAATGAGGCAGTGAGGGAGCATTAATAACTTTTATAAAGATGTGGGCAGAGTTTAGGAAAGCAGGATGGCACAGCGCATACCCCTGGGGCTAGCAAAAGACCAGGAGTATGTCTGTTATGGACTGAATTGTGCCCCTCCCTCCACTGATGTGTTGAAATGCTAACCCCTATCACCTTAGAATGTGACTGTGTTTGGAGATATGGTTATTAAAGAGGTTGTTGTTGCTGTTAGGTGCTCTCCAGTCATGTCCAACTCCTAGTGACCCTTATAGGGTTTTCAATGGCTGATTGTTTCAGGAATGCCTCCGGAGTGGATTGCCACCTCCTTCTCCCATTTTTATAGTACTGGGAATCAAACTTGGGACCTCAAGAGACAGCAGAGTGGCACTCTACCAACTGAGCTAAATCCCAACCCACATTAAAGGGGTAATTGAGTTAAATAAGGTCATTAGTGTAGGCTGGAATCCAATGTCACTGCTTGTGGTGTTTGGTGTTGGTGCTGTCAAGTTGGGTCCAACACATAGCAACCCTATGTACAACAGAACAAAACACTCCCTGACACTGTGCCATGCCTGACCCTATGTTAGTGCTTCTCTGCTGTTGATAGGGTTTTCAATGGCTGATTATTTCAAGATTGCTTCGGGAGTGGGCTGCCAGGTCCTTCTCCCTTTTTTGCTGTGCTGGGGATTGAACCCAGGACCTCAGAGATTATAGAGCAGCACTCTACCAACTAAGCTAAACTCCAGCCCCCAATGCCACTGCTGTACTTTTAGAAAGAAGAAATGTAGACACAGATACATGCACAGGGGAAAGATCACAGGAGGACACAGAGAGAAGATGGTCATCTACAAGCCAATACAAGAGGCCTCAGAAGAAACCAACCCCACCAATAGCTTACACTCCAACTTCCAGCCTTCAGAGCTATGAGAAAGCACATTTTTACTGTTTAAGCCACCCCACCTGTGATACTCTGCTAACAATCACGGCAAATACATAGGTCTGGAGAGTTTGTGGGAGAAGAATGCCAAAAGAGAACAGCAGAATGGAGAGGATCTCTTGAAATAAATACACTAACCTTTATTTTCTCCATTATTTCATATGCTGTGACTCTTTTTGGGAAATCAGGGAGGAGGGAGCATGATGAGGATGGAGGTATAAATCAGCCTCCAGGTAATCAGGGAACCAGGGCTGGAACATCAAACAATGTATGCATCACTCCTCATACAACTGTTATTATCTTTTTAGTGTCCTTTTACTTTAGAAGAAGCAGAATAATAGGGTCACTATTAATTCAGTGGGCTGGGGTTTAGCTTTGTTGGTAGAGTGCTGCTCTGTACTCTCTGAGGCCCTGGGTTCAATCCCTAGCACTGCAAAAATGGGAGAAGAACCTGGCAGCCTACTCCCACAGCAATCAGCCATTGAAAATCCTATGAATAGCAAAGAAGCACTGACATAGTGCAGGGCATGGCACAGTGCTAGGTAGTGTTTCATTCTGTTGTGCATGGAGTTGCTACGAGTCGGACCCAACTCAATGGCACCTAACAACAACAAATTAATTCAGTAACGGTTTTTGAATGAATTTTTATTTAGTTAACTAAAAAGTCTACATATTTTCTCTAAGCCAAATTTCCCCTGCCCTCCCTAGCCTGAGAGTAGTAATAAGATCCCATTATTGTTGTTGTTAGGTGCTGTCCAGTCAGGTCTGACTCATAGCAACCCTATATATAACAGAATGAAATACTCTCTGACACCATGCTATGCACATGATATTTTTTATGATTAAGCTCATTATTGCAGCCACTGTGTCAATCCATGTAGTAGAGGCTCTTCTTTTGTTTTGTTGACCTGCCACTCCCTCAAACATGTCTCATATGCCAGAAGCCAGACTAAAACCTACAAGGTTTGTCCAGCAGGATTGGTCTTGCTATGGACCAGTCTTTCGTTTCTGTGACCCCACTCCTTCATTTGGGAATGAGAATGCTTACTCTGTGCCATTGTATGTTGGCAGTATCTTGTTTTTTGTTTTGCAGGGCTCCACAGCTAAGTTTGCCTTGGACTTTAGACTTTAGACTTGGACTTTTGAATATGACTGAGGCTGTTAAAACTTTGGGGACTCTTGAACTTGAACTAAATGCATTTTACATTATGAGATGGCCATGACCTTTGGGGGCCAGGGGAAGAATTTTATGGTTTGGATATAACTGTCCCCCCAAATAACCTATGTTTGAATGTTGGGTCCCCAGCTTGAGGTGTTGTTCTGGAAGTTATGGAACCTGGGGAGGCAGGATCTAGCTTAGCAGAAATGAGTCATTGGGGGTGGGACTTTGGAGGTTTTTACCCAGCTCCCTTCTCTGGTAAGCTCTCTCTGCTTCCTGCTCTGCTGTGCCATGAAGTTGCCTGCCATGGCCCCACCCGCCTGCCCCACCACCATAACTTCCCACCTCTATGGATTAAATCCTCCAACTATAAGCCCCTAATAAATATTTTCCTCTTATAAGACTGTTTTGGTCAGTTTTTCTGCTACAGCAGTGACAGCTGACTAACACAGATCCCTACCTCATACCATATACAAAAATTAATTTTAAATGAAACAAAAATCTATATTTAAGTACAAAAACCATAAGACTCTTATTTAAAAAAAAATCTTAGGGATAAACCATTATGACCTTGGATTTGACAGTGGATTCTTAGAAATTACACCAAAAGCATGAACAGAAAAAGAAAGAATAGATCGATTGCACTTTATAAAAATGTTTACATTATCTGTTGGGATGGTTTATAACAATCACAACATGAATGAACCCAAGTCATCTCCATCACCCCAGTGGATGTGAGTTCACCACAAGACATGTAAGTGAATCATATTTGCACGTCACTAGATGAAGCCCAGTTCAGCCCGTTACATTGTCTCATTCATTTTTTTCTTCGTAATATTTGGAACTGGGCTGGGGTTTACCTCAGTTGGTAGAGTGCTGCACTGTATTCTCTAAGGACCCACGTTTGATCCCCAGCAATGCAAAAAATGGGAGAAAGACATGGCAATCCACTCCTGAGGTAATCCCAGAACAATCAGCCATTGAAAACCTTTTGAGGTTTGCTATGAGTCAGACCGACTTGATGGCACCTACCAACAACAACAGTATTTGGAACTAGCAATGTGCCTGGCCTTCAGAGTGGAGAAATAAATGTTTGAGTCTGTTCATGTTATTTCCTTCAGGTTGCCAGTCTGGGATAATCTGTGAGTCCTGCAGGGTTCAGCTCAAATTCCAGCTCTTTTATTTAGAAAGCTTTCCCAACACCCACCTTCAAGCAGTCTGAAGTCCTCCTTTTCTGTTCAGTACTCCATCTTAGTACTCAGTGGAATGTCTTGTAATTGGCTGAGTGAAGATCTATTTCTCCAACTGACTGGGGAGCAGGATCTCATTCCCCCATAATCTCAGCCATCCAGTACTATAGGATGCCACGCCCAGCCTTTCGCTGCTCCCATGCCTGTCGGGAATGTAGGGCACTGAGACAAAGAGATACCATCTCCTGATGAACTAGATCTCAGCTCAATTGGCTGTTCCAAGGTTATATCGAGTGGTAAAGCTTCAAAAGTCGGCCTCCTCCAGCCTGGCAGGAGCCCCTCTCTTCAGCCCCCTCATTTCTGTAAGGTCTGTGGTTAGAGACCCACAGATTCCTCAAGGTACTTTTTAAGACTTCCCACTCTGTGCTGGCAAATTGTTAATCAGTTTGTGGCAGCATAAATAAAATTAGAAGGTTTAATTAAAACTAATGAATGAGTGAGTAGAGACCAGTCTGGCCGCTTTGCTCTCTAAGGCTTGGAGCAGTAAATAATGAAAGTGTCACAAATCCAGTGATGTGTTTTAACGGAAGTGTGAGGGCAGCAGAAAGGAGGCCACAAAGCACTCCTTCTCCTGAGTGCAATTTGCAAGTTGGTAGAATCCCCATTTTGGTGTTTCTTAGTAACTAATACTGTAGGAACCATTCCAGTTTCCTGGCTGATCTTAGTTCATTTTGTACTGCTATAACAGAATACACCAGACAGTGTCATTTATGAAAAACAGAAATTCATTTCTTACAGTTCTGGAGACTGGGAAGTCCAAAATCAAGGGGCTGGCATCTGGAAAGGGCTTTCTGCTGCATCAACTTATGGTAGAAGGCAGAAAGACAAAAGAACATGGGAGA
The DNA here is from genome assembly GCA_007922755.1 of Pedetes capensis. Classification (NCBI taxonomy): domain Eukaryota; kingdom Metazoa; phylum Chordata; class Mammalia; order Rodentia; family Pedetidae; genus Pedetes; species Pedetes capensis. The sequence continues at coordinate 158,652 of VMDO01002103.1, forward strand.
GAAGGAGGCAAGAGGGAAAAAGGGAGGGAAAGAGAGAAACAAATTCACTTTTATAATAAACCCACTCTTGCTATAATTAATACACTCCTACAATAATGGCATTAATCCATGCATACAGGCAGAGCCTCATGACCTATTCATCTCTTAAATGTCCCACCTCACAACACTGTGGCATGGGGGATTAAATTTCTAACACATGAACTTTGGGGATCACATTCAAACCAAAACATGGCCCTTCAAAAAAAGGAGTGGTCATTCACAGGGTGCCCATTCTTTGGTTCTCTTTAAGGGGAACAATAGACATAATGATGGGGCTGTGCCATGAACATTTGGTGAGCATGAGTCGGGAAGTCTAATATTCCCAATGTGTATAAGCAAAAAGAAGAATTGTCCTACTTCACACTTGACTTTCTCATGTTTTCCCAAATGTTCCTGTAGGTGAGAAACCTATTTGTAATTGTTTCAGCTTAGACTTGAACTCCATGTAAACACAAGGTCTTTTCTATACAGTTTTAGTGTGTAAGTACCATGTGAAGTGAGGTAAGCTGGGACTTTGGCAGCATTTTTAAAACCACATCCCAAATGGCAGAACTTGTCCAAGTATCCACAACTTTAATACACCTGAGTCAGTCTACACTGTACTTTTTCACACTCACAAGTACTCTATATACAGGTGCAAGTATATTACTATTCATTCTGTCTTTGAGTGTAGGCCTGCCCAAGCACTTATGTGTTGAAATGAATGTGTTATTATAAATTATTTCTATTATATTTTATTCAGCTAGGGTATTGTTCTGATTTCAAAAGCCATATGTATCTGAGGTAGGGGATAAGAAATATTTGCTGTAGAAATGGTGCATTGAGCAGATGAATTTAAGAACCACTGCTCATGTCAAATGAGACCATGAAAATTACATGTTATCTTACCAAAGCATCTAAAGAGCTTGCTAGTTCTTTCTCATCAGATCTAGTCAGCATAATATTGTCAGTGTAATGAGCCACTGTGATGTTTTATCAAGTGTCAAGATGATCAAGATCTCTGTGGACTATAATAAGTCAGGGAGCAAAACTTACATAACCCTGAGATGAGATTGTGAATGTGCATGGTTTACTCTCACAGGTAAAAGTATACTCATTCTGGTGGTCTTTATAAGTAGGTATATTATTAAGCTTCACAGTACTACAATGAAATACCTAAGGTAATTAAATTTATAAGGAGAAAAGTCTTATTTCAATTAGTTCTAGAGGCTGAAGGGCATGGTGCCTGCATAGGCTCAGTTGTCCTCATGAAAGACAGCAGATGGCAGGTGGTAATGGCAATGGTGGGAGCACATGTCAGAGTAAGCAGTTCTGTCTTGAACAGAAGCAGAGAGAGAGAGGACCAGCTGCAATCCCACAATCTGCTTCAGTCCATAGTGACTTAAAGACCCCTGACAAGAGTCCCATTCTCTCCCAATAGCACCATTCTGGGTACCAAGGACCTTTATGGGACATTCAAATTATATCCAAACCATAGAAATAGGTATGGAGACAAAGGTGCCGATCAATAGCTGCATACCAAGTGCCACAAGCTGTGTTGATTTTGTCTAATAAAGCTATATACTACTATATACTTGGGACAGATAAAGTTGCAATCATCATTTGTTTAAGATTATTATAATACACATTCTTCAGCCAAGCTGATGAGCTACTTGGGGATGTGTAAGCCATCATTACTCCCACTTCTCTCCAGCATTATGGTAACATCAATCTCTGCAGTGCTTCCAGGGAGGTAGTATTGCTTCCGGTTCACCATCTTGAAGAGAGTGGAAGTTAGTCTTAACCATTTCTATCAAAATGATGTTCGCCTCATAGGTCAGAGAGGTTATATGAGGATTCCCACGTTGTTATTCAGCATATGTATCCCAATTATACATTCAAGAACTCGAGAACTCACAACAGAGTTAATCTATATAACACAAGGCTCATTGTGAGTCAGACAAGATTCCATTACCTGACCACCATGAACCCTCACTCCAACTGGTGAGCCACTGTGGTATCTCGGATCTCTAGGAGTTAGTGTCAATTCAAGTCAATATCTGGTAGTCTTAGAAAAGTCTAGGGATTTCCTTCTTTCAAACGCAGTGACTTATTAAACAGCCAAAGGTCCCTTTGGAGAAGGTTTGTATTTGTGGCAATGATGTAAGGTCCTTCCTCAAGGGACTTGTTCATTCAATGGGCTCTGAGCATATGAACTTCCTTTAGTCTAGAAATGGGGTCAGAGGCTGCTGTTCAAGTCAGAGTTTTGGCTACTAGACCTAGAGTATTTCCTGGCTGCATGGCAGGAGGTGATCAGTAAGCAAGGGAGTAAGCCTTCATTTGTATTTGCAGCAGCTCCTCATTCTATCATATCTCAACACCAGCTGCCCTCCTCCCGTCCTGTGGAAAAATTGTCTTCCATGAAACTGGTCCCTGGTGCTAAAAAGGTTGGGAAGCCCTGCTGTAGAATATCAGTTTGTTTACTCTCACAGTCATGTCATTGACTGGCAGCTACAGCTCCCAAAAAGAAAGTACCATATTGCACATCACTAGCCCAGAAAAGATCAAAATTCAAAATTCAATGTACAATTTCTACTGGATGCATATTGCTTTTACATTATTGTAAAAAAATCACAAGTCAGGGACCATATGCGTATGACACCCGTAGGACAATGGCCAGAATATGCCTGTTGTCAAATATTAGTTTTTATTGTTGCTGTTGAATTCAGAGTCCCAGGCCCACTTCAGGCCACTGGAACCAGAATCTCCAGCATTTCTTAAGAATGGGCCTGTATCCCCAAGCTCTCTGAAGAGCTGGTGCACATTGAGAGGTAGCCTCCAGGATCTAGAACAAGTGACACATTCCTGACTCTGCCCATTTCTGGGGAAGAAGCTCCTCTTCCTGTGTTGCTCCTTCTTATGGTGGCTCCTTCCATCTGACCAATGTCTCCTTACATTTCCCTGCCCCTCCCACTTACTCACTACTCTCATCTGAGCCTCTCTTACCAGAATAACCCTATGGCATCCCATGGTTAAATTCAAAAATGTTTGAAGACCATTCATGTCACGTGTCACAAAGAGCTCGGGTCATAAAAATAAATTTAGTTAATCTTTGTTATTCAAATGCATTTGTTTCCATAGGCACCAGATGCAAAATCTTCTGAAATATGCCATGAGGTGTTCAAGTCAAAAAATATGCGTGTACTAAAGTGTGGGCACAAGTTTCACAAAGGGGTAAGAATTCTCTTTAGCCATTTTTGCACAATGCATGGTGACTGCCAAGTACTTTGAAATTGTGACTACTAAGTATTTTGAAAATAAATTTTTAAAAAAATTCTTTTTCTAGGCATCAATACTTGTGTTTGTAAAACCCTTTTCTTTGTAAACCTCCACATGACAGTGTTCGTTGCCTTTTGCAAAGTCTGGTGCTGTGGGAAGAGGAATGTGGCCCTGGGCTGAGACTCTGTGTAGCTCTGCAGACTGTCTCTCCAGCCCCTCACATCATGGTGGAGAACAGGGCACTACGTTAGCCATACTGGTGTGGAGATCAAAGAAGTGTTAATTCCTCGAAAGGTGATTCTTACATGACTTAAGGGGATGAAAGCGCAACAGTTTGTCAGTTCACTGGAGTATGTGAAGCTGGTGTAACATTTTAAAGGAGAAAAATTAAGCCTGGTTGGTCACTTGTCCCCGGCCCTGGGAGATTCTGGTTCCTCCCGCTTTCAAAGCCTGTGTTTCCTGCCTTGGTGTTCTGGGTGCTGGGAGCATGCAGCCTGCACCCCCGCTGCTGAGTAACAGGTGGGGCCTCCACCATGTTGGCTTGTTCATCCTCAAGAAAAGGATGAGTCCAGAGTACCCCCAGAAGGAATTGGGGAAGCTTGCAGAAGCTGTTTTGCGTGGTAGGTCCTATACCCGCTCTCCATGCGTACCTCGCCATGTGGTGGCAGCAGGCCAGCCAGGAGCAGTAGGGGTCACCGACACTGGCAGGCTGGGGGGACATTGGAGAACCAAGAGCCAAGGCCATGCATCAGATGGGCTAAGAACTGGGTGATGGGGTCCAAGGGTCACAGAAATGCCAGCCTTTAAAGTCAGGGCAGCTGAAGCTGGAGAGTGGAGATTGGAGCCTGGGTGTGGAGGGAGAGGCTGGGTGAGAGGCTCAGAGTCCTCGTGAATCTGACCCCAAAGCGAGGTGGCTTTTCCCTGGTGTTCCATCCACACTCCTGGCCTCAGCAGGCATGGATGTCCCTGCATGTTAGACATGTGCTGGCCCCACCCGGCGTGGAGGTGATGCTGGCCATGCCTGCCCCGGAGTCCAGCGGTGCAGGAAAGCTGAGGGCTCTGACTGAATCTGTTTCCTCCATTTCAGTGCTTTAAGCAGTGGCTTAAAGGACAGAGCACTTGCCCCACCTGAGGCAGTGGGGACCTCCTGTCAGAAGAGTAGCCTGCACCTGTGTTCCAGGACGGGGCAGCTCGGTGAGAGCTGGGAGCCCCCTTCCCGCTGCTCCAGGTGGTCACTCTGCACTCCAACGTCACTCCCCTGTGTGCCAAACGGACCTGACAGCCATGTCCTACCTTTGGCGTAAAAACAAATGTGAAGATTCTGTTGCACTGTGTGTTGAAGCTAATGACGGAAATCTTCAATGCAGTTGACGTTGAGTAATTTCCCTATGCTGATTCCATCCTTTGATGATAGCCAAATAGTGGCTCGTGACATGATGTGTCACCACATTCTTACATTGCTGGGACTGCCACTGAGGAGCTCTTTGAGATGGGTTTCTTCTGGGAAGTATTATGAGTGCCTCAGAAAGTACTTGAATTAGAAGAACTTTTAACCTGGTGAAATACTCCAGCTTCCCTTATCATGTTTTAAAAAATCCTTTCCAGGAACTCCACAAAGGAGTTGATAGTGACCTTTAAAATTTTTTATAAGATCCAGCATTCTTGAAAATATGCCCACGTTTTCCTCAGAGATTCTCCATTTTAAAGATGGGATTAGGCCAGTCACATTTTAATCACTTGTGGTTCATGTTAAAGTAATGGCTGATGAAGACCAAAAGATTCAGATCTCCTCTTCATGAAACCCACGTGCTTTCCATTTTATCATTTCATTGTTTTATTTCCCTCATGTTTTTAAAGTGCCTATTTTTCATCTTTCAAAGATGTGATCTGATTTTTGAAAATCAATTGCAAAACAGTATTAGACCAGAATTTTTACCCCTAAAATTGAGGCTATCTATTCGTTATACCAGCCCTATATTTGGAGCTCATTCCTAGAATACTCGGCCAGGTCATGTTAGCAGCATTTGGCCTTCTTTCTGCGTCTGTCGACACGTGTTTGGGTGTTACGGAGAGCAGATCGCTGAGCACACAGCACTGTGCAGAACCCGTCTCCATCATCCTCCTTCCGCATCCCCCACCAAAAAGAGAAACTTGTGTAATTAGACAATCCTGAGGTGTTTGTGTTATAGTCATTCCTTGTTTGATATTTGTGTAAAGTAACGCATGCAATCTTGTACTGTGGCCTAAGAACAAATTTGTAACTGCATTAGAAACTATATAAAAATTAGATATCTCTTAGTGACCTGTAGACAGTGGTAAATATAGAAAATGAGTCTCGGACACATTCCATTTCTCTCAACATGAAGGATCAAAATACGTTTCTCAGTGTTGTCTTTGTTCCACTGGAAGCTCAAGAGTCAGAAGTGTCTGAGCAGATTTGGTCACCTCCTCCTGCCTGTGTACCCCGTGAGTTGTGATGTTTTAGAGACTTAGTCCATAGCACCTCACTCCTTATTCTGAAACGTTGTCTACATTTTCATAACAGTTGAAAGCTGTGCATCTTAAAATACCTAGGGCCAGTTTGTAGCATTAGGTAAAAGGAGAAGAGCAGCTGTCCAGAGAACGTATCTGTGCTTAATTCAGCGCCGTGTGAACATGCCTTACATTTGTTCAGTAACTATCAATAAAGAACATTCGAAAAAAAAAAGAAAAAAAAAAAAAAAAAAAAAAAAAAAAAAAAAAAAAAAAAAAAAAAAAAAAAAAAAAAGAACATTCGAAAAGATGAGCGCTTGACTGTCGTTCTTGCCCAGTCTTTCTCACGGCATTGGAAAATGCATTTTACTTGAGAATGCAGGGCCTCTGCTGTGCCAGCATTTAAAAAGTGACTTCATTTGGAAAGATGAGCCACGCTATATTAGCCATGGAGTCTTGACCAAGCATCTTACGGCATGTGAGAGCCTGGATCAGAAACATTCCTTTGTGCTGCCTAAATAAGACTTGCCAAGCATAAGTTTGTAAGATTGTTCAAGTTTGTGAATGGAACGTTTATTCAGAAATGATGGAGTTTACTGTTTTAGGCTAAAGGAAGAGATCTCAGAAGCTGAGCAGGGTGGGACCTGATTAGTACTTGAGTGGGAGACCGACTGCCTGGGAACACCAGGTGCTGTAGGCTTGGGAGAAGGACTCAGCAACCCACTCCCAAAAAACAATCAGCCATTAAAAACCCTATGAATAGCAGAGAAGCAGGACAATAGTGTTTCCTCTGTTGTACATAGGGTCACTATTAGTTGGACACCAACTTGAAAGCACTTACCAACAACTATATAAATTACATATACATATAAATATACAAATGCAGTTGTCCCTCAGTATCTATGGGGGATTGGTTCTAAGAACCCCCCTCAAATATCAAAAATCTTAATCTTAAATGCTTAAGTGAATGCTTAACTCCTTTGTATAAAATGACACAGTATTTACATGTAACCTATTTATAAAATGCCTACAACCGTACCACTGTGGCATCTGATCCCATCAGATCTCGGAAGCTAAGCAGGGTCGCACCTGGTTAGTCCTTGGATGGGGACTGCCTGGGAACACCAGGTAGGACCCGGCAACCCACTCCCAAAAAACAATCAGCCATTGAAAACCCTATGAATAGCAGAGAAGCACAGTAGTGTTTCATCTGTTGAACACAGTGTCTGCAACAATGGTCTTAAATATAAATAAGATCGTGTGCCTGGCACAGAATCGGGAAGTGTTTCGATCTGCTGTATATAGGGTCGCTATTAGTCAGACGCACTAGACGGCACTTAACAACAGCAACAACATCCCCACTCTAAACAGGAAAAAATATTTACCAGAAGTGCAGAAGTTGAACACTAGTCAAATGCAGACCTGGGTCAACTGTCAGTCAAAGCAGATTGATCAGCCATCAAGCCAGAAAAGATTTAGCTATGTTAACAATTTTGGCTGGGTACAGTGGCACACCCCTGAAATCCCAGAGACTCAGGAGAGTCCAAAAGTTACACTTTCACACTTCCCACTGGAGAAATATGACATTTTATCATTTTATTTATAGCTAGCAATGTCTTTCTTTTTCTTTCTTTCTTCCTTCTTTCTTCTCTTTTTCTTTTTGCAGTACCACGGGATTGAACTGAGGGCACCCCCTGCCCCTTATTTTGAATCAGACTCTCCCTAAGTTACACTGGTGCCTTTGGCCTCAAACTCACCATCCTCCTGCCTCTACCTCCCAAATTGCTGGGATGACAGGTGACACTCAGCCTATAGCTGGCTCTTCTAACCTATGGGTCAACTGATATGGAAGAGGAGTCAGGGTGCAGAAATCAGCAAATGTCCCAGGAAAATCCCCAACTGAATAAAATAATATTGGGGAAAAAATGATATAAACCGCTCTCACACAACTAACACCTTGGGATCACAGCTTTAATTAAAAATTTTCAAATCCTCATTAGAGGTGAAGGCTGAGAGCCATAGCCAGTGGGGTGTGTGTTGTTTTCTGACTGATAAAGGAATTGAAGCTTTTGGTCCAGCAGAGAAAATAACAAGACTCAGCAAGTTTCCAATGTGGAGGCAATTTAGAAGTAGTTTGGACATCAATTCCCTGCCCAAAAGTTCTAAACAAACCCAAACCAGAGCTTTTCTACACAAATGATTAGAAATGAAAGCAAAAATTTCATCAAAGCAAAGGTGTGCATGCAACATATTGGCCCCTTGGTGTCATTTGAAGGAAATTAATGTGGAGGGCCAAAGAGATGGAGTCTGCAATATGCAATGCTCCAGGGACCTGCCTGTGATTTTGTTCCTAGTGTAGCAGAAATGAACACTCCTAGAAAACCCTTGGGGAGAAATAAGACATCTGCATAAGTAAGATTAATCAGTAAAGCTAGCATCGAACTAATGAGTCATCTTTGACATCATAAAGCTAGAAAAATACAAGGTGTGGCCTGGCAAGTCTGCACTGTGTACTCTCAGAAGCAGCAAAATGGGACTGCCCAAGTGCACATCTGCAGGAGGCCCCTGTACACTCAGCATCAGCAGAAAGGAAGTGACAGAAAAATGACTGTGTTCTGGTGTGCTTGCCCTATGCTGGGAGGAAACTCGGAGTGGGGAAGAAGCAGGATTAGAGGCGCATGCATTTGTCCTTTCAGAAGCCCTCCTTTTTGTTCCAGTGAAGCTCCTGGGGACCTGTGTTTCCATCTAAACAAACGACCCCTTAGGAAGTCCTGGGCTTCAGGGCTGGCTTCTAGGAGGTTTGGGAAAGGCAGAGCACAGAGTGCTTCCGAGGACGTGACATATCACACCTGCCCTCAGACTCAGATATGGCTCCAGCATGTTCAGGAAATGCTCCAGCTGGGCACTGCTCTGCACTCTTTCACACTCTGTCCCATCTGATCCTTTGACAATTCTTCACTGTTTGTATTATTCTCACTTTTCAGATAAACCATCTGAGACAGACAGTCTCAAGTCACACAGCAAAGACGAAGTCAAGCTGAAGTCTAAGCCCTGACCTCATCTCAGGAGCGGCCAGACTCAGGTTTCTGCCCTCAGTAGGACCTCTATGGAGCGAATCCTTCCAAAGTTTCCCCTGCCTGACAAAAGAGTGTTGGCATGGCCTTTGGTCCACTGGGGTGGCCAATTCTCTGTCTCATTTGTCTCCAGATCCTGCTTGCCAACCCTCACCTGGGACCATCTCCACCTCTCTGCTTTGCATCCACACCTGCTCACATACTTCCTTTACTTTTCTCTGGCTGGAAAAAATGTATTTATGACCCCTGCATTGTCCCCAGACAATGCACCTGGGCTAGTGTGCTGGCTTAGACACTGATGTGCCACCCACATAAATTACTGTCCCATCTACAAGGTCGTCTGTTTTGTTCAGTGCCTCAGAGTTTCCTACCCCTGTCACATGCCATCAAAATGCAAATCTCTAAACATGGCATGGTGGTGCACACCTGTAATCTCAGCATCTGGGAGGATGAGGCAGGAGAATCTCAAGTTCAAGGCCAGCCTAAGTTACATAATAAGACCCTGTCTTTAAAAAAATATATATATATATAGATAGATAGATAGATAGATAGATAGATAGATAGATAGATAGATAGTTGGTCTCCAACCTAAGTTCCTTGATGATACATAGACACTTGGGGCCAACCATGAAACCAAAACACTTGAGGAGCTGCAGACAGGTCTGACATGCTTTATTCCGGGATGCTCCTCGCCATGCCACTATTGCTGATTGAGGGAGGGGCCTATAAGGCTTCCGCACAATAGTAGCTGATAGCCAGAGCATGGTCCAATCATGCCACAGTCACATTGGATGTACAGCCAGAGGGTTATATAAGACAGCAGCATTGTGTGCATGTGGGCATTTCCTCAACCATGATTCAGCTTGATGTTAAAGGTACATGTGTTAGTTGGGGAGCGCATATGTCATCAGTGTGTCCCATTATCTTGGCCTGTTTACATTACATTATCATCTGGGTCAGCATGACCTGACCCAACATTAAATAAATAGATAAATAAATAAATAAAAGCAAATCTCAAATGCCAGGAACCATATGGCTCCAGGACAAGTCAGACCAGGCTTCTTGACCACACACTCCCCAGGTGCTTCCTGGTTTTGAAACTTTTCTTTAAATACTTGGAATGCTGAAACCTGCATTCCTTCTATTGACCATCCAGATGGTCCACAGCATGCCCCAAGAGATCTAAATTATTCCTATTCCTCTGTAGTCAAGCTTTCTGAAGGACTAGCCAGGCCCCAGATCCCAGGCAAAACCAGATTCTGTGGGCAGCATCCCTCCTGCAGAGACCACACTGCAGGGCACCAGCATGGGCACCTGACCCACACCCAGAAGGCTCCTGCTGGCTGCCAGATTATTCCACAAGACTCAACTTCAAGGTACTGGGTACATAGTCTCCTATCTCTGACTGACCTTGAAAGTCCTTGGCAAGGGTATCCCATCAGGCTTTCTTTCCTGGGCCATTTGTCCATGTCTGGAACCAGAAGAGGTTTCAGGGGCACTACCTCATTACAGCCGTTGAGTGTACAGAAGGGCAGGAGCTTCGGAGCCAAGATGGCAATGTACCTGGGCTAGTGTGCTGGCTTAGACACTGATGTGCATCCTGGCAAGTGAGTTATCACCTCTGAACCTCAGTTTCTTCATCTTTCACTTGTTCAATGAATGTTTTTGTGCTTTCTCTGAACCTGCTCTGTTCTAGAGGCTGAGGATGTTAGTATAGCCATTTCCTCTAGGCTTGGCATAATCATCGCCACATTGAAATAGAGACCTTGGTCCACAGTCATGGTGATGAAGTAAGCAAAACTACCCAGCAGATAGCTAGGGCAATGGTAATGGTAATGGGGCTGACAATATTCCCTCTCAATGGGACAGGAAGGTCACAAGATGCTCACAGTACCCTCCTAAGACCTTCCCATGAAATGCTGATCTGCACGCCCTCCTGCCCAACTACAAGTGATACTAAGTTATATAAGATGTAAATAAATAAACAAACTAATTAATTAATTAATTAATTAACTGGGGATGGGACTTTTTGGTGATGCAACTACCCACAGGTCACCCATGCTCCTATGAGTAATCCCAACAAAGTAATCAAGCTGGAGTTGGCAGAAACTTTCTTTGGTCTGTCTGTGCCCTCCCTATTTGGGTTGAGTAGGCATTTCTTTTACATCTCCCCAGGAAAGTCATGCAACACTTGGCAACCAAACAGGGAGAGACAGAACCAAAGATGAGCCAAGGTGGTGCCACCATAGCGGGGAATCCCAGGGTGACTATCTTCCTCTATGTATGCAGTACGGCATGATTCCCACATGCCTGTAAGTAACCCTAAGTCATGGTACAGCATTCTCAGGGGAAATCCCAGGCTGGCTGTCTTCCTCTACCATGGGGTTGTCTACCTCCTTGCTGTGGCAGTAGTTGTGTGGCCCCTGCTGTGGGTGGTAAGACCTGCAGCTGAGGCTGAGCTATCTGCCCAGAGGGAACTTGCCTGTGTAAGGGACGAATTACACCTGGAAAGAGACATGCAGGTAGCACTCTCCACATTAACCTCTTATTTGTCAGGAAAAGCAGACAAAAGTGAGGATGAAATGGAGGTGTTGGCCTGCCATTTCTTATAGCTAGGGAGTCATAAGGAAAAGAGGATGTGAGTAAGGTATGTGCTGAAGAGCCTCTCCTGGGGTCCCAAGACTTGGAACCCAGGGGAAGAAGGAAGGAAAAGCAGAGGTAGAAGTGATAGAAAATATTGCTCAATCCAACATTTTAACACAGAGGAGTGGAAAAATTCATGAGTCAGCATGTGGCTCAGAGCAAGAAACCATGATAATCAGGGAGTACTCTGTCTCTGAACTGCTAGAATTGGGAAAGACTTTTAAACAAGCAGTAAAAGAGCTTCTCACAGCCTGGATCATGAGGCTTTAGGACAGAGGAGTGGATGGGATTGATTTTGTTGTGGAAGCAGAGAAGCTGAGCAATAGAACTTTGGTGGCTCCTTGAGTCAAAGCTTGCATACTCTGAGACAATACCAGGGAAATTGATCCCTGTTGGACTGCCTTATATGAGCCATTAGGGCTACATTCCCCATAAATACCAGAGACTGGAAGATAATAGAAAAATGACAAGGATTATCATTACTGAGGGAATGGGACAGGAGAGAAACAGTGTTTGATACCCAGGGGACAGAGGATCTGGTTAACCAGAGAGTCACACAAGAAGCTAGAACATCACAAAAGAAGGAGGGAGAGATCTAGAAAAAGGAGGAAATCCTGGGAGAGAGGAAGAAGAGGAGGAACAAGGAGGAATGAGGAATGGGGGAGGGTGACCTCAAGGTGAACAGCCCAACTTTAATAGTCCTGGAAATAATTATAATAACACTAATAATACCAAAGAATGGTATTATTATAGATAGACTAGAAAATTTGTATAATAATACTGACAATATAAAAGAAAGTTCACTACAGAGAAAGTTTCTATCTTAAACATAATTGGAACCCAAGGATATATAGAAAAATATTACCATAAAAAGACAAGCAAATGGAAGAGAAGTCCTTGGTTGGGGGGGACGGGGGGAGGAAGTGCACAAAAGAGTAAGGGGGAACTTATCTGTATAATGTACAACAAAATGCATTATGGAAATGTCACAATGAAAAGCATGTCAGAATGAATCACATTAAGGTGTACATTAAAAATTTCCAAAAAAAAAAAAAAAAAAAGAAGAAGAAGAAGCTAGTTCATCAGGGGCCTCAAGATTGGTATGGGCTCTGGTGGCTCTGCTGAGTCCTATGGTAGGACACAATCTTCACAAGGTAGGAGAGGCTCTAGCAGATCTGAGCGACTCAGACCAGTATGCAGATTGGGTTCATAAAGTGCTAAATCAGCCAGATGGGGATGAAAAGAAAGGAAGTCTGTCTGGGTCACTCAAAAACAATTGTGGCAAGATTTGTGTTGAGATAGATTTCCTAGGGGAAAGACTGACAAAAAGCAAAATGCTGTGTTTGTGAGCTTCTGGAAGGCTTTAAAGCCTGACCAACTGTTCACTAAAGGGGTGAATGAAGAGGAAACTCAAGTGATTCCCACTGTGCCCTTGCTGAGGAAGAGGGAGATCTCATGGGGTGAGAGCCACCCGGACGGTCCTCTGGTGGGGTGGACAAGGCGGCTTACAAGTGAGGGCCATACAAGGTAACTGGAGGCCTTGCTTTCTATTGTGGATTTATTGGTCTTCTGCAAATGTGCAAAACACTTGGACTTGGTGAACACTGGAGCTAAGTGTGCCTTAATTCATGGCAATACCCAAAAGCACCAGGGCAAATGGGCAGCAGCAGATGGAAAGGGAGATAGATGGAACAGACTAAGCCTGTTCTGGGAGGAGACAATTACCCCTCCTCTCCCAAGAGTATACAATTTAGATTTCTCCCCTGCATAAAAAGTATATAGTGGGGTGGATGTGCCAGTAGGACATACTTGCATACCAGTGTTGGAGTGTTTGGTATGAGGATACAAAATGTAAAGGAAGTCATGCATAGTTGGACAAAATGGAAGCCCTATAAAGCTGCCCACCCATGTAAGGGAGTAAATACTAAACAAGAAACCCTGCCCAGAGGATGTGAGTAAGGCACAGAAACTATCAAGAAATTAGAAAAGTATTAGGCCAGGTCAGCATGACCAAGATGATAACATAAATAGGCTGAGATAACAGGGCACACTAATGATGCATGCCCCCCTAGCTAATGCATGCCCCTTTGACATGCTGAATTATGGCTATATTATTGCCCACATGTGCACAATACTGCTGTCTTATATAACCTTATGATGTACATCCTGTGTAACTGTGACATAATGAGACAATGATTCAGCAATCAATCACTATTGTGTAGAAGCCTTATGAGCACCTCCATAAGCACTGGTGGCACAGAGAGGAGTACCCAAGAATAAAGCATGTCAGATCTGCCTTTGGGTCCTTAAGTATTTTTCAGTTTTGCGATGGCCCCCAAGTGTCTTCTCTTGCTGAGGAGATTGGGTTCAACAACTGGCATAGTTGGCAGGATACAGTGAGTGCTCCTTCTGTCCCAGAGCACCCTAGAGAAGGGATGTGGCTCTTCACAAGTTTTTAGTATCCAGTAGCACCTGTCCTGCTATGCTGGCCTGCTCCGGAGGATAGGGAGCATGTGGACCCCACACCTGTGTCTTTGGATGAGGCTCTGGAAGGACAGAGGCCAATATCTCAACCTCTCAGCATAGCATGGTCTGGTGAATGTCTTGGTTGTTCCTGACCATGCTCTAGAAACAGGACAAGGAGGTTCTGGCAGAGCAGGTGCAGGTGTGGAAACTGCTACAGGCTCAGGAGGAATTGGATGCCTGGATTCAAGCACTGGGGGAAGGAGTTACTGCCCACAGGTAAATGTCAGCCCATCCTCCCCAGTGTTTACTCCCGAGGGCCTGAGAGAGTTGGCCAAACAGATCTACCAGACAGTGTGAAAAACTGTGCCCATATGGTTATTGTGACTGTGGAATGATGAGGTGAATAGCCTGGAACTGGCCCTTGATGAAATGGCCCAGCTAGCATCCATTACCACACACCTGTCCCTCTGGCAGCATATTCAGAACAGTTGAGGGTATCAAGATAACCATTCTTTGATTAATTGGCTGGTGAGTCTTGCCTGGCTGACATGGCAGAATGTGAGTGATCTGCCTGAGACTGTGAGTAAATTGACCACATTTATGGACATTGTCAAGATAATCCATGAAATGGGCATCCAGAAAATGATGTTGCAAAATCACCCAGACTACAAAATTTTTACAACTCATATGAAAGACATATTAGCCACACCCCCTGCTGGAGCTTTTGCATCCCTGGCTGCCATTCTTACCCCTATGTAGATGGAAACATTTACAAGGTCAATATGGCCATGTCTACCCAGGGAGATGTCGATCTGAAGAAGCGGGAGAAAGGGGTTGTAGAAAAAAACTTACCCCACAACTGAGAAGGGCACCAAGAAGGGAAAAGGACACCAAAAGGCCAAGACCAAGGGTCCCAGGAAGGTGATCCATTTGCAGATGTGGATAGACCTTATAGCCGCAGGGGTGGACGGAGAAACGATAGATCCGTAACTTGATGAGGTTCTGTGGAGGCAGCTGCCAGAGGAACAGCGGTTCCAAAAGAAGCCAGCAAAGCACAGTAGTGTTCACATGCTCCACCTAGAGGATTTCTCAGCACCCATGGTCCACCCTAACAATCTGCTGGACTGATGGGTTGGCCAAGGGCCCCATTAATGGAGGAATTAGAGGACCAATGGCTACATGTACATATTGTCATGTACTGATCACCCTATAATGCACAGCAGATGTTGGTTCTGACGGACACGGGCTGAATGCACTTTGATTTATGGGAGCCTGGATTTGTTTGGTGGACAAACAATGGCTATAGATGGCTTTGGGGGCCTCAATGTGCAGGTACAGCAAGGCACCCTCACCCTAGACATAGGGAGTTTATCCCTGCAAGCCTACACAGGAGTAACCAATTTCAGAATATATTCTGGGCATGGACACTTTGCAAGATC
The DNA here is from genome assembly GCA_007922755.1 of Pedetes capensis. Classification (NCBI taxonomy): domain Eukaryota; kingdom Metazoa; phylum Chordata; class Mammalia; order Rodentia; family Pedetidae; genus Pedetes; species Pedetes capensis. The sequence goes on from VMDO01002103.1 coordinate 174,043, forward strand.
TTACTCTAAACACCAAGCAGGAGGGGTTTCATCTGCAAGTACAAGTTGTTAAGCTGGTGGTGCAGAGTCATCTACACCATGAACTGGTAGTGCTGCTTACTCCCGAGCAAATGATAAAAGTGAGGCAATATCACTTTCCAGAAGGACACAGGAGATAGGGCAGACCATCCTGCAACTGGAAAACCAAGTATTGTGCGACCTACATATAGCGCCTTCAATTCACTGGTGTGGCCCGGGAAGAAGCCCAATGGGACTTGAAGGGTGGTGGTCAACTATCAGGAACTAAACAAAGTGACTCCTCTTTTGCTTGCAGCTATTCTGTCCATCTTAGAATGGGTGGACCAGTTGACTTTGTCCTTGGGACAGTATCATTATATGATAGACGTGGCCATTGCCTTCTTTTCCATTGACATCACTCTCAAGAGCCAGGAATAGTTTGCCTTCAGAGGAAGGCTGAAAATAGACATTTATAGGTTTGTCATAGGGGCACCTGCACAGTCTTACCATCTGCCATGGGTTGGTGGCCAAGGACTTGACTATCTAGACACCCAACCTACTGTTTCTCTGTTCCATTACATTGATGATATCATGCTAACCTCTGATTCTCTTGAAGATTTAGAGAAAGCCACAGAAGGCCTAAGAATGGCATTGGAAACATGGGGCTGGGCCCTCAATGCCAACAAGGTGCAAGGGCCTGGGTTATTTGTCAAATTCTTAGAATTTGTCTGGTCAGGTAAGACAAAAGTTATTCCTGAAGCTGTGATAGAAAAGGTTCAGGCTTATCATTGGCCCACAAACATGATGCAGTTCCAAACTTTCTTTGGTCAATTAGGATATTGACAAGTGTTTATCCCTCACCTTACCCAACTCCTATGGCCTTTGCCCTAGTTATGTAAGAAAGGGGTGCTGTGGGATTGGACCCTGGGGGTGGAACAGGTATTTCAGGAAACCAAATGGGCCATGGGGCAAGCTCAAGCCTTGCAGGTTGTTGAGCCTGAGAAAACATTCCAATTGGATATAATGACAGTAACCTCGGAAGGGTTTGGCTGAGGCCTGTAACAGTCCACGGGGAAATGGTGAGCGCTGATCAGATTTTTACCAATTGTGGAAGTGGACAAAAGTTCGATACTCCTTAATGAAGAAGCAACTTGCTGCTGTGTATACAGCTCTGAAGTTATTACCATGCAGAACAGAGTATAGGTCAGGACAACGTATCCTATAGCAGGATGGATATAGTCATGGGTGTCTACCCGCAAGACCAGAGTGGCCCAAGCACCCACCTTAGCCAGTGGGAGGAGATGAGCACTAGCGCTCTGTCTCAGAAATTATAGCCAGTTCTGGGCCCTGCCACACTCACTGAACTAACTGGTCCCCGGCCCCACCTGTCAGACCAGATACTCCTAGTCCATATAGAGAGGGGAAGCTGCCACTTCCACTTGGTATATACATGGTTCCAGTCAGGATAATTCTGGCCAGTGGATGGCCTTAGCTGTCCAGTTGGACAAGGATGAGATCTGGTTAGACTCTGCCTCAGGACAAAGCAGCCAATGAGTGGAGCTACGTGCTCTCTGGATGGTGATGATGAATGAGCCCAAACCCTTGCATATAAGGAAAGATAGGCCATATATCATGGCCTAACACTGTGGCTGCCCCAGTGGGTGCAACAAAATTGGCTGGTAGGCCATTGGTACATGTGGGGCCAAGCCATGTAGCAAGATTTACGGGATATAGGGCTAACAGCAGAAGTATATGTATACCACCTCAGAGGCCATTGACCTCTGGTGAGCCTGGGCAATGATGAGGCCAATGTTCTTGCCTGGGCCCATGTTATACAGGCACCTCAGATGGATGTAGCTATGTGACTCCATTGCTGGTTGGGATATGTTGGCCCACAGAGCATCCTGCACCTTATGTGATATTGGGGTTTAAATGTTACCCCAACAGTAGCGGCAGAGACAGACAGTGTCCTGTCTGTCCTGTAGCCAGGACACTACAGCCTGTGGCCAAAACAGGGTTCCATTTTGTGGGGTACATGCCTCTGCAGCACTGGAAAATTGATTTCGTAGGCTCGTTGCCACTGGACCAAGGGAAGGCCCATGCCTTGACAGCCACCAACATGGCTACTACCTTGTCATTTGTTTATCCTGCACAGGAAGCAACATAAGAGGTGACAATGTGGGCCCTGGTAGGGCACTGCCTAGAGACGCAGTTTGCCCCAGGGCCTATCTAGGCCCACTAGGAGATCTGAGGCTTGTTCCCCTGGGCAATAACCTTTGCCCTACATCTGGGAACTCCTGGTTGTCAAGCTTCCAAAGATGGCGCTAGCATCCAATCCCTTTACTCAGACCCCTCGACACCGATTGGCTGTTTCCAAACCACTGAATGGCTCCTGACTGGACAGTTCAGGAACCACTCCCAATTGGCCTCATATACAAACCCAAATTTGCATATTCCCCCTGATTGGCCAAGACTAGTATGGGGTGGCTGCCTCTGATTGGTCCCTGGCTAGTCCCTGAAGCACATGAAGAGTGGTGTACAGGGCAGTCGGGGTTCATTCCACCGATCGGGACAAGCGAAGCAATAAAGAGCTGGTTGAGCTGAGCACTTGGCGTTGGCATCTTCACTGGGAAGAAAGAAGCAAGAAGCTGCCGTGGGCATAAACCTCCGAGCTGTCCTCAGGGTAACCATGGGCATAAGCCTCCTTTCTGGGCAACACAGTTCTCAGGGGCTTGGCTCCCCCTCACCAGACAGCAGGTCTTCAGCAACTGGTTCCCACTCACAGCTGGAGCGAGTCCAGTGGCAGGGTGATACCCCACAGGCCCTGGAACATTTAAGCGACAGATACAGCACCCAATAAGCATGACAAATGACAGGGGGACCTAGTTTAGTGGGGATATCTTACAAACACCCCCACACGTCTGTCAGTTTGCCGCACTGTGGGGGCTTATGTGTTGCGATGAGGCTGAGAGCTATGCCACTGGCACCTCAGATATGAGCAAGGTTACCCATGGTGGACAGGTTTTCAGCTGAGCTTCCAGACTAAGACAGACTAGGGAGTAGGACCTGGTGAACCACTCCTGAAACAACTAGTCATTGAAAACCCTATGAATAGCAAAGAAACACTGACAGATATAGTGCCAGAAAATGAGTCCCCCAGCTTGGAAGGCACTCAAAAGACTACTGGGGAAGAGTTGCCTCCTCAAAGTAGACTCTACCATGATGACAGAAATGGAGTAAAGCCCCAGGGACCTCCATTTGCTGATGTGGCACAACTCAAAATGAGGAGAAACAACTGTAAACATCCATTAATAATTGGAACATGGAATGTACGTAGTATGAATCTAGGAAAATTAGAAATCATTAAAAGAGAAATGAAGTGCATAAACATTGACATTCTAGGCATCAGTGAGCTAAAATGGACTGGCATAGGCCATTTTGAGTCAGACAATCATATGATCTACTATGCTGGGAATGATAAACTAAAGAGAAATGGGGTTGCATTCATCATCAAAAAAGACATTTCAAGATCTGTCATGAAATACAATGTTGTCAGTGATAGAATAATATCCATACTCCTACAAGGAAGCCCAGTTAATATGACTATTATTCAAATTTATGCACCCAACACTAAGGCCACAGATGAAGAAAGGGAAGACTTCTATCAGCTTCTGCAATCTGAAATAGATCAAACATGCAATCAAGACATACTGATAATCACTGGTGACTGGAATGCAAAGGTTGGAAACAAACAAGAAGGCTCGGTAGTTGGAAAATACGGTCTTGGTGACAGAAACGAAGCTGGAGATCGCATAATAGAATTTTGTCAAACCAATGACCTTTTCATTACAAATACATTTTTTCAACATCATAAATGGAGACTATACACATGGACTTCACCAGATGGAACATACAGGAATCAAACTGACTACATATGTGGAAAGATACGGTGGAAAAGCTCTATAAAAAATGTCAAAACAAGACCAGGTGCTGACTATGGATCAGACTATCAACTTCTCATATGCAAGTTCAAACTGAAGCAGAAGAAAATTAGAGCAAGTATATGAGAGCCACAGTATGACCTTGAGTATATCCCACCTGAGTTCAGAGACCACCTCAAAAATAGGTTTAAGGCATTAGACACAAATGATAGGAGACCAGAAGAGTTGTGGCATGACATAAAAGATATCATTCAAGAAGGAAGCAAAAATTTCTTAAAAAGACAAGAAAAAGAGAAAAGACCAAATTACAAAAGAGACAGTAGAACTTGCCCTTGAACATCGAGCAGCCAAAGTAAAAGGAAGACATGATGAAGTTAAGGAACTAAACAGAAGATTTCAGAAAGCAGCTCGAGAAGACAAAAACAAATATTATAATGACATGTGCAAGGAGCTGGAGGTAGAAAACCAAAAGGGAAGAACATGCTCTGTGTTTCTCAACTTAAGGAAGTGAAGAAAAAATTCAAGCCTCGAGTGGCAGTAGTGAAAGATTCTACAGGGAAAATGTTAAATGATGCAGGAAACATCAAAAGAAGATGGGAAGAATACACAGAGTCATTATACAAGAAAGAATTGCTAGATGACCAACCCTTCCAAGAGGTTGCATATGAAGAGGAACCAATGGTGTTGAAGGATGAAGTGGAAGCTGCCTTGAAAGAACTGGCAAAACACAAGGCTCCAGGAATTGATGGGACACCAATAGAGATGTTTCAACAAACAGATGCAGCACTGGAGGTGTTAACATGTTTGTGCCAACAGGTTTGGAAAACAGCTACTTGGCCAACTGACTGGAAGAGATCCATATTTGTGCCTATTCCCAAAAAAGGGGATCCAACTGAATGTGCAAACTATCAGACAATATCATTAATATCACACACCAGCAAAATTCTACTA